>VZRV01007188.1:0-59051 GCA_013398115.1 Falcunculus frontatus | reverse complement strand
CCCCCCCCCCCCCAAATAATTCAAAACTGGTGTTGCTGTTGTTACCTTCACAGTGTTGCTTTTGTACCAATGACTCCTCCTACACAGCAAATGCACAGATTGTGTTCACTGTGACACAAAAACAGCACGCTTGCAGGAGGGAACACTGGGTCCAGACCAGCTCTGCAGTCCTTCAGCAAACCTAGAGTAATTGGTTTTCAGTATCAGCCTTTAACTTACCTTTTTGTTTCTGGACCCTTAATGTTAGTAAGACATTTTAGTAACCATTAGGTAGCATTTAATTAGTCAGTAGTATAATTAGATGCAGCTGGACTCAACTGAAGATAGACTAAGCCTTGCACCTGAGACAGCCTGAGAGATACAATCGTAGAATGGTTTGGGTTGGAAGGGACATTTAGAGGTCACCTAGTCCCACTCCCCTGCCCTGAGCAGGGACAATTTCAACTAGATCTGGTGGCTCAGAGCCTGGTCTAACTTGACCTTGAATCGTTCTATGGATGGGGCATTCACAGTTTCTCTGGGTGACTTGTGCCAGTGTTCTACCGTCATTATTGTAAAAAAATTCTTCTTACGCCTAATCTAAATCTGCTTTCTTTTAGTTTAAAACCATTACACTTTATCCTATTGCAACACACTCTGCTAAAAAGTTAGACCCCATCTTTCTTATAAGCCTCTTTCAGGTACTGGAAGGCCACAATTAGGTCTCCCCAGAGTCTTTTCCAGGCTGAACAAAACCAGTTCTCTCAGCCTTTCCCCATAGGACATGTGCTCCATCCCTCTGATCATCTTTGTGGCCTCCTTTGGACTCACTCCAACAGATCCATGTCCTTCCTGTGCTGGGATCCCAGAGCTGGGTGCAGCACTGTGGGTGGGGTCTCACCAGAGCAGAGCAGAGGGGCAGAATCCCCTCCCTCACCTGCTGCCCACACTGCTCTGGATGCAGCCCAGGACAGGGTTGGCTTTCTGGGCTGCAAGGGCACATGGCCGGGGCATGTCCAGCCTCTCATCCACCAGCACCCTCAAGTCCTTCTCTGCAGGGTTGTTCTCAATGAGTTCTCCCAGTATTCAAGGAATACTATCTTATGATTTACTTAATCCTTTTTTAAAGTAATTCTATTGATAGATTTTTATATGCCACTTGATTTGCTGTGCTGTTAAATTTCCTATTTATTAAACTAATGGATTTTCCTGGTTACTGCTCTATAAAACAAACAAGATGATGTTTTCCTCCTATACATGCTATTACAAAAATTGTTTTTTGTCTCAGAGAAACTTCCAGTGCCAGTTATTGTAACTATAGAGCACTGACGTTTTAATGAAGGAGCAATTCAGTCAGGAATACCTAGCTACTCATCCCAAAGACTGAAAAGGTGAAATAAAACAGAACCGAGTTGTTCTCTCGATTTGAAGTTGTAACACTCTTAAAATGACCAGCACTTGTTATGGTGTTACTGAGAACAGGAGTGGAGTAAATGCAGACAAAAGGACTGGAAGTACTCTCCCATTCCCCAGGTCCAAGGGAAGCCACTGGAATGCAGCACAGATGGATTTGGCATGGAGGCTGCCAGAGGAACCTGCACCTTATACATCCTGTCATCCTGGAGGGAAGCAACACCACTCTTTCTAAACACTTGTCCATGTATGCAGTAAATCTGTGTGTCCCCAGACGCTCCCAGGCCATCCATGTTCCCATGCTGGAGTTCCAACACTTGGTCTCAGCTGTGGTAAGGACCAATTCCCCAGTCAGCTCACAGCTTACTCTGATCAGGCACCAGTACAAAGGCATGCAAGCACTGCACCAACAACTCTATTAATAGCACTTTT
This sequence comes from Falcunculus frontatus, assembly GCA_013398115.1. Classification (NCBI taxonomy): domain Eukaryota; kingdom Metazoa; phylum Chordata; class Aves; order Passeriformes; genus Falcunculus; species Falcunculus frontatus. Next base: position 57,227 of record VZRV01007188.1, on the reverse strand, counting down.
ATAGAAATGCACTTCTATTAAACATGTCATTGACCTAATAACAGCTGCAGAGCTTTCTGCAAACATTGGAGGCAACCATCAACAATTCACTTTATTTATTCTATTCTTTCTCCTTGAATTATTTTTCCCAGGATTGATTGGTTGTTTACAACCAATGCTGAACATAAGTATTTTAGTGACCAAATAATTTTTCATTAATCTTTAAAACCCACTATGCTGTGAATTCTTCTGGTTTTCCATAAGGTCTTCAGACCAAGTTAAAGGAGAACATCCTGCCTTGAGACCTCACCTGGACATCACCAGATGGCTCTGGGACATCACCTGATGGTTTTACAAAAAGGAGTTTTCCCTAGGGAAAAAGGATGGGAATCATTCAGTTGTGCAGCCAACCTACTTCCTGGCTTATTATTAAATAATTTATTGCCATGAGTAAATGCAAGTAGCAGGAAGGGAAATTTTAACTCAGTTGTAGGAACAGAGACTAGTCCAGCAGAGGAGAGGGCATATTTTTCATTCATGCCCTGGACATGGATTATTGAAAAAATTATTCAAAATCAGACTCATTTGTGAAGCATCAGTCTGCAAATTGTACAATGCCAGCTCAGGTCTGACAGAGCCATTGGTGGTGCTCAGCTCTGCCCCGACTGTGCCCTGCTTCCTTTTAAGATGTCTGATACCTCCNAGTCAATCCAGCAACGCAGGAGTCCTACCCTGGGGACCCAAGGTCGTTTATCGACCAAAAGAGTCTTCCATCCCTGCGTTCCCGGTTTTCTTTTTCTTCTTTTTAATCTCGGTATTCCTCTTTTTATCCGTATCCCGGATTTTTCTTTCTTTTACTATTAAATTTTAATTAACTGATTTTAATTAATTCCCTCATTAATAAAAATTTTATTTTTATATAAAAATAGAAGCTGTCTTCTGTTTTTGACAGTGGGCAAGAGGCTGAGCACCAGGAATGGTTGGTGGTTGGACTGGGCAGACTTTGGCACCCTGGCAGACACTTGGGACCTGAATTTGCATCACACAATGGGGCTTTGTCTCCTTCAAACTTCCAGGCTCTTCAGCCTTTCACTTGGGAATACAACCACAGGCAACATCAGTCCTCAGGCAGGACCAGGCAGAAGATGATTCTCTTTTTCTTTTAAGTTTACAGGAAAGTAATCTTTTTACCTTCTGTGTTTAGCGTTGTAGAGGCTGCGGATGCGAGCGGTTTTGCAAAAGACACTTTCTGGCACTGTGATTTTGACTTCAGAGCTCACTTGGCACTTGATATCTACGTGTGATTTGCAGCTTCAAATGTACTTAAAAAAGAATGAGATTTACAATAATTGGCACAGAGGCATTTTTGTCTCTACTGAGATGTTCTTGCTTGGCAGCTGAGCTGGTCACCTGAAGCACACCTATGTGAGGAGACATTAACAAGCTGCTGCTTCATCACCTTTATGAAGACTATGGGCAGTGATGTGGCCATTCCCAGCCAAGCAAGTTCTTCCTTTTTCCATATTCACATGATACTTTCTAAATTCAGAAAATATTTAGTTCATAGTCCATTATGAATATCCTAGAAAGTCAAATCATGAAATATTTGTGTGTATCTTGAAGGTGCTGACGTATGGCACTGATTTTAACTGGTCCAACCCTACTGAAGTCTTGGAAAACAAACTCTTTTTTGTCATTGGGGCTTCATCTTGTCACCAAGGCATTATTTTTCTGTCTTACGATCTGCCCGCTAAGGAAAGAAAAATATTGTGCACATAGTCCCTGCTAAATGACTCCTCAGCTCACTGCAACATCCTGTCCCCCTGTTCTCCACACCGTGTGACTGGCATTTCAGTCCAGGGCTCTCCTTTTGGGAGAGTTTCTACATTTCCTAATACCTCATGAAACGGAGCCAGGGATGGTCTGGGTTCACAGTGACTGAGCCCACACATTATCTTCCCATACTGCCCCGGCAGGTCTCAGAAATTTCTGCATGCCAAATCTCTATCAGGCTGTGACTTACTCATTGCACCAAATACTCTCCGTGTCACCACTCCACTTTCCCCAGCTATAACAACACCCTCACATTTTTTCAAATTATTGAAATGTTTTAAGTCCCTCTGCCCAGAGAACACCCAGGGTGGGTGCTCTGCTCTGTGGATAGGGCCATTTGCTGTATAAGGGGCTGGTGTGCAATGTGTATAGTTGCTGAATGATGATGCTTCTTCCTTAGCTTTTTAAAGCATCATATAATTACTCAGGACACGCTGATAAATGGAGACCCAGTTTATTCTGCAACTACTGAAAGTGGGATGTTTTTAAAAGAACAAACATATTGTGTATCTTGGTGACAACAAAAAGTCAGAAGCTCAGTGGCAAAAAATTTCAAAAGACCTGCAAGAGCTCTAGCATTAAATGGGCAAGTGTGTAAAGCACAGCTTTAAAACTCATTCTCAGTTTATTTGATTCATAAGCATAACAAGAGGAAAAGAAACCCAAGAGGAGAAAATAGCAGAAGTTTGAACTAGGAGTACAGTATAATGAAAACCAAAAATACTTAATTTTAACTTATAATTAAGAGATGTACTTTAAAACTACACTATACACAATATTGCTCATTATTTAAAAAAATAGAAGCTGGAAAGAAGTGGTTGCTGAATCATGCTGGCTTTGTTGGCTCCTCAGAAATCCTGTTGGTTGCTGAATGCTACAATGAGCTTACCAGGCACCTTGGAAGTGTGAAGGAGGATTATTGCTGTAATTGCACAGCACTGGCAGAGCACAGCTCCAAAGAGACTTTGGGCCTCTTGAGACTTTATCATCATCATCTGCAACTCCAGAGCCTGGAATCAGAGGCTGAATGAGGTGATTAATCCTGAGCCTGGAAATAGTTGGGCTGTATCATATGTGCTTGCTCAGTTCTTATCCTTCTCTATTTATATTTGTATGTGTAGTTCTCTATGCAGAGCTTTGCCCTAAGCGTTGGTCTAGGGATGTTTTCATATCAGATTGCATTTTATATAGAAAATAGATTCCTAAACTCCACTATTTCACAGAATAAAGAGTGAAGCAGTGGGTCTGTACTTCTAAATCCCAGGTGAACACAGGAAGAATTTAATTTCCTTCTAAATCTTACTAATAATTCAGTCTCATGAAGTTTTGAAGACAGATGTATGTATTTAGGTAATTGAGGTAGTATAGGCTTGAGGCAATCAGCTCTTGATCTCTTAGGCCTGTTTCAGGCAATTTAGATTTTTAACTTATTTTTCAAGATATGTTTGCTCTGGAAAGTGCATTGAGTGTCCGGTCTGTGTGTCACCATTCCCATTTATAAAGTGAGACTCTGCAGACCTCAAGACCTGCTCTGCAAAGAAAGAGAGTCACCCCATGCTGTGCTGATGCTTTTGGTTTTAATTTGGTACAGAAATAAGACACATGAATAATAAACTAAATTTTCTATCTGTCCATGAAATGCTCATGCTCTTCAGCCCATTGCACACAGTTGGCCAACATTCAGAAAAGTGTCGTAAATTAGTATCTCCTAACACTGGAGATGTTATCAAGAAGTTAATTGCCCTTAAACAGTGACATCTCTTTTTATTCATGTATCTCAGGCATTCGGGACTCATTAGGGATGTAGCTAACAAGCAGGACAATGACCCCAAGCAGTTCACACTGGTGTATCCATAGTGTTATGACCCTGGATCTTCTCAGTGGTACTAATTTCTGGAAGCAATCATTAATTTCCTGTCAATTTTTGTGCTCAAAAATGCTACAAATCAAATTTGGGTTTTCTACTCTATACAAGCCACATTGTGCTGTAGAGTGGTTACCTATTCTGAAGAGACACATTATGGGCAGAAGTCAGGCTGTTGATGCAAATATCTGATCCCACAGCCGTTTCCATCGCTCTTTGTGATTCATAAAGCTGGATCAGTTAAATTTCGCATATCCTGAATTTTCTTCCTGTTCCTACCCGTAACTGCCCAAGTTTGGCCTTACCATCTGACAGCTGTGTCAGTGTTCAGGTCTGCACACAAGAGCTGTCGAGTCACCTGCACAGGTCCCTTCTTCCAAGGAGCTTAACTGATATATCCATCTACTGCTGAAAGTATGGCAACTTTTTCCCCTCATACAGCTAGCATCCAAGTACATCTCTGTAATTCATGGTGTCAGATCCCTACCAATGTCCTGACACTCCTGATCCGAAGGTGAAAGAGGCAGAGATCATTAGCTTAGTACCAAACTCTTTTCTTCCAAACATCTTCTCAAAATCTCAGTGACTTTTTGTCTCTGCTTAACAAACACCACTAAGATTTATGGCTCTTTCCAAAAGGAATTTAAGAACAGTTTATTGATTTTACTGTGTACACACCAGTGCTCACTTCCCCTCTTAGCAGAGCATACCCATTTCTAGGAAAATACAGGAGCTCACATTATGAACGACAAAGCAATCTGAAATAGGAAATAGACTGTACCCAATTGAAATTACAAAGATATTTAGTCAGGAAGAATGTAATTACCTAAGATGAAATTTGGCCAGGAGATGAAAGCTAATCTTATTCTATCCAGTGTCTACTTAACCTCATATCTTTATAGAGACATATACAGAGATATGAAACTTTTATGAAAAATAGCTTATTATTCCCACCTCTCCCAGCATACACACACATACACACACACACAGAAAAAATTTACTCTTTAATATAAGGATCTTCTCTTATTTACTTGGCAAAAATGCTTTGTAATGTAAGATCAGGAAAGTTGCGAGTATATATGGCAGATGCACCATCGAAGACTGCAGAGGCTGAAGAAGGAGCAAAATGCAGGAGATAATGACGAACTGAGCTGCAGTCTAGTGGAGCTGTCAGTCACTGAATCCTCTGCTAGAAAAAAGATATCAGCTCTTTACCCTCTCCTCATTTCCACAAATATCTTTCTGCACCTCCTGACCCCTTGAATTTTCACAGACACTCTCCCAAAGCAGTGGAATTTACCAGCTTACAACCACCCTCATATATGCAAGTTACCACTCAGCAGGAAAAGGGACTCCTCTAACCATGGGCTTGGACATCCTTCTGTTAATGCAGCTAAGGCTTACACCAAATCTTCTATTTCCTCTGTATTTAAAGCATTGCTTCCCATTGCACTTTCCCAAATGACTTAGGACTTTTTTGGATTTTGCTCCTCTCTACAGCAGTGAGTCCCTCAGTTACCCTACAGCATGGGATAACAATATGTACCTTGTTGTTAAAATGCAGTTCTAGCAATTACCCTTTCATTTTTAAAGTTTGCTGCAGTACTAGTCCACCTGAGCTTTTAGAAAAGAAAGTCCTTTTGTAATTATGAAATAAACTTGTACAGGAAAACTCTTATATATGAGCAACTGCATTTATTCTGTATTTCTGACTTCACAGCATTCAGAATTAGGATGAAGAAAAGGACTAGACGTCCTATAAAACCATTTCCAGCTACAGCTAGTATCACCTATCTTCTATTGTTGCATGGAAAAGCAGAAGTAGAAACATACAAAGAGAGTCCAAAATTTGAATAACAAATTGATTTTTCCTCAGATACTAATGGTTACAATAAGGAATAGTGAGAGAATATCTAAGTGTTATACAGCGTTACCTACAGCAACTGAGTGACTAAGATGCTTATTGTTATGTTAAGTAATCAAAAGTGGCTGCAGTCTTAAAAGAGCGGTAGATCAACCCTATTTAGGCATGCTTTTTAAAATGGGTGTTCATCAGCTGTTTTCTTGTAGGAGGAATCAATTAGTAGCACCAAATTTTAGCACCGAGTAGTACATCAGCAAAAATAGATGAAGCGATCACAGCATCAGCAACTGTCATCTTCTCCCTGGAGAAACAAAGGCAGGTTTTAGCATCTTCATGGGCCGCAAGGGACAGTGTGGAAAGGAGTGATAAGTGTATTTTTCTATATGTCTTTTAGCCTTTTGGTAGTAACACAGGAGAACTGAAATCTGATAGTGAATTGTATAAGCACCACTGGTTTTCTCACTGATTACTGAGTTAAAGTTTTCTTCAGTGTAATCAGAGAATTGTCAAAGAAGCTTGATTACCCTGTAAACTATATACTGAGCATGTCAGTAATAAAATCCTGGTTAATTAAGGTGATGCCTCTTCCCCTCTCGACCTGACACCAATAACTGTCTAAAGCCCTCACAGGTTTGAGCAGGCACTGCCGTAAGCCCTTCCTTGTGTTATTGTACTACTGTCGCTGCATGGTGCAGGAGCTTTCACCAAGGGGGAAGAGAATGGCACCCCAGGAGCCGTCTCACACACCCAAACACCAACAGCTGCCCCAGGGAGAGGAGCACACAGCTGAACCAGAAATTGCTCATGACCTCTGAGAGGCTTTGTGGGAGGACCACCCCTGACATGACAGTCACTGGACACAGAGAAAGGACTCTAGATGTGCGAGGTGATAACATGCCCTCATATCTGTTGTTTACTTGAACCTAGTCATCTGTTCTGTGTTACATTCAGCCAGAGGTGAGCAGTAGAGCAGTGACAGGACAGACCATGTTCTCCAGGCATCTTACTGGACACGGCAAAGGTGGGCAGGGGGAAGGCTTTTCTTATGTGTCACTCGATCTTATTGAAGACCTACTCAGCATGGGTGAACCAGTGAATTTGAAATGAAGATTTTAATTTGGTAATTAATAAAGTATCAGCTCATGATTTTCCATGCCATGTATTAAGTTGTTAGTCTTTGATACACAAAGGTGCTGTTGAAGTGCAAACCCATTGCTGGGAAGACTTAGAAAGGCTTAAGACTTGTTATTTATAAGAATTATAACATGAACCTGGCTTTTTTGCTGGGAAGGTTTTGGCACTACAAGTTCACATGGCCTATAAGTTCCTTAGAAAACTTCTGAAGTACGCAGTTTGGAAAATTATCTGTTATATAACTACCTGTGTTTTCACAGGGGAATGGCAGGTTTTTACTAGCTCTTGCTGGATACCTGGGCATGGTGGTAATGAGACAGACTGGAGTGCAGCAGTGCCTCTGATAAAATCCTATTCTCCTCACAGGTCTCTGGATTCAGGGAAGACCTCCAGGGAGAATTATGAGGTCAGCTGCAGGGGTGGGCACAGGAGAAAGTTACCAGAGGCTAAGCTTGATGCAAGTGTACCCAACTTACCCATGCAGCATTGCATATCTGTAGGAGCTCTTCCCCATAATGTAAGGTAGATTATCTTTATTCTATATAAGGATAAATAATCTCACATTTATCATGAGACAAGACTATAACAAGGGCAGCTACTGAAAACAAAAAAGATCCGCTTTTAAAAATGTTTATCCTGTTACTGAAAATGCTGTGATGCTAGTACAGACAGCAAAAGATAACGGAATATTTATATTGCGTTTGTTTATCCAGCACAAACAAAATTGAAAAAGCAAACTTGTGCCAGGAAGATGGCTTTGTTTTGATAAATTATCCACAGAAACCCTGTTCTCTAAAGGTTGGCTGATCAATCAAGGCTTTCTGTGGTTTTTTACAATATCAGCTTTGCACAGATATCTGCACAGTCACCTAAGAGTTACCTCAATAGCCAAAGCATGATTGCTCTTTGATTTTACTACTTTTCACAGACTCTTTCCCCATAACAATTTAGAGTGATATTTGCTCTAACAGCAGGCTTCTTTATTACCAGCTTTGCATTTTGTAATTTGTAATTAATTTGTAATTAATTTGCTATTGGTTCACATCAACACAGATGATGGCCAGCTCTGTTCCCCAAGCTCTGTTCAAAAAACAAGGCTGCAGTTCAGAGCCTCATGGCTTCCCTGGCAGGGGAGCTCCAGGCGCAGGGACCTCCGCTGGGCTCTGCAGAGGCCTGGGATATGTAACCACTTGAGAGATGAAGTCAGAGCTGGCAGGGGAATGTAGAGGGGCATATTCGTAGCACCTTATAAGTACCTAAGTTAAGTGGTACATCTACCATGGCATCTAAGTTCAAGAGAATGTAAGAAATTGAGAAGATTTGCCCTGAGGGTTCAGCACCTGGCTCCCTGCAGATGCCATGGGAAGAAAGTGTTGTGATCCCTAAATCAGACTGTTGCCAGCTCTGTGGCAGACTGAGCTGTCCGTGCTCCCTTGAGCCCAGGCACTGAAGCGGTCACAGCTGCAGAGAGCTGCCTGAAGATGGAAAGGTGTCTGTGCTCAGGCCAAGAGCTCTCCAAAACTTTTTTCTGTTTGCTTCAATCCTGTTTGTGAACTAGGAGCCTGAACTTTGCTGGTGTGGATGTGATGTATTTGTAACTCATGAGACAAAATTTGAGGTGCCCCTGCATGGAAGCTTGCATGAAGGAAACCCTCCAAGCTCTTGGAAGGTGACAGATAAACAGCAGCCCGAACTATCTTTTGTTCTTTAAACAGAAGACAGCTACCAGGAGGAAAAGCTGATGTCCTGGGGACTGCAAATCACAAGCAGATGTGGTTCTTCATGAATTGTCAACTGGTTCAACCTCTTCTGCTCATCTTTTGAGTGCCAGTAATGCATTTGTAACCCAGACACCATAGGAAATACATTTCTGCGTAGCAAACAACTGGGAAAATTTATCCAAATTAACTATAAGTCTCTGGCTGAGGTTTGTTTTTTTGACTACTGCCTTATCACACACAGCACAATGGATCTATAAATAGGATGTGGTGAAAGAGTATATTCACCTAGGGCCTGCACCGTTCAGGTCTGAGCAGTTTATCCTAGTGACTAGGTTCTGTGCTGTGATTTGTATTGGCAAGACTGGATCAGAAATATGAGTCATGGTATGTAAAGCACAGACTTCTTTAGAGTTATTTCTTGTGAGACTCTCCAAAGGGAAGAAATTAGAAATATAGTCTTATTAACATTGGTAGCTGTACTTACAAAATTTGGAAATATAAATGTATGTACAGTACATGCAAAGTACAAACAGGCTGAAAAACTATAGATAGTATAAATCCTGTCGTGGACTCCCAACTCCTTTGGATTTTCTCCACAGCCATTTATAGCCATCCTTGCACTTTCTGCTTCTATAAGCAGCTTCTTTGTAACAAGGAAATGGTACAAATCTCAGAGAATAAGGCAATAACTTCAGTTATTTGAAAAATATTGAAACAAGTTAATTCTGTGTGCATGTTATCAATGTTGTGTTCTGGATGCTATGCTTGTCCTGCAGTAAATGTTCTGCAGGATTGAGCAGGATTTTTCAAGCATAGAAACATTAATTTTTTGATCAGGTGAGAGATTTTCAGAGGGTTAAAGTTTCACTAAATTAGCTAGGTTATCTGCTGTTTCTCCTGAGCTGGGGTGGAAAGCACACAGCGTGGATGACATGATTTTCTGTCTCACTGGGCAATGCTTTGTGCATTTACTGTACAGAATTCTTCTACAGGATGCTGCAGAGCCAGCCAGTGCCCCATTCTCATGCAAGTCCTGACAATCACAGACATTTGTGTATGACAAGTGAACTTGTTAGGCTTAGAAATAACATTACATTTTTGATTTAGTAAGTACTAAAATGATTAAAAGTACGAAAAAAAAATTCTCGCCTTCAGGAAGATAATTTCTAACCAGCAAATATTTTTTTGATTTGCTTTATTGCATCTTCCCCTGCAGGAAGAGACCTAAAGGGAAAAAAAATGTGTAAATTCTTACATGAAAACATCCTCATTATTGCCTTAATGGAAGAGTAATGGCAAATAGACTGTGACTTCTCATTTCTAAAATCTAGATATTTCTTGAATACAAGTAGGGATTTAAGACTTGGGATTTAAGTCTGTTACCCTGTACCAATCACCAATCTCAAATACTGCCACTGTATCCAGTAGGAATTCCCCAGACTTGCTCTGGGTTAGTTACAGTCAGAGTCTCCTCTACAATATCTCCAACTTCTTTAAGCCTCTATTAGTTTTTTAGAAATGGTTTGGACTTGAGAAATTACTATTTGCAACCAGTGCATCCCTCAGTTTCCCCTGAGGAAATGCTGAAATGTGCTCATGTGGGAACTACCCATGCTTTGTTAGCTTGTGAATTTTGTATCGGAATTTATATTGCCCATGTAAGCTAAAAGAGTTGCACACATCCTGCAATTTGCACAATTGGCTCCCTAAACTGCATTCTTTTCCATACTTGTCATCTACAGAGAAACAGTGCTGCAAGGAACCTGAGATTTTCCTGAGTATCTCAGTCAAGTTTAGGGAAGAGAAAGATACTAAAATAAGTAACTGTGTTATAACCAAACTTTCACTTCATTTTCCTTTTTCAAAACCAAATATTTATTCCTTACAAATCCGTAACAAGGACAAATTAAATTTATTAGCATTCAGGAAGAAAACAAGAAGGATTAAGAATGTCCTCTATTTTTTTTTTTACAGCAGAGTACTGGAACCTATTTAGCTAACTTTTCCTTCCCAGATGTCTGGTCCTGAACCACGTTCGGTCCCTTGGATGTCTCTGCACCTGAACCAGTTGGCTGCAGGGACAACTTGGATGGGCACATTTGTTGGCTGTGGGTAGCACATGAGATAACTCCACTTCCTACACTGGTAATGTTGTTCCTGCTCCCTAAGAATAGGCTGGGGGGTACTCCCTGACAGCCGTGGCAGAGACCTAAAGTGATTCTGTTCCATTCATTGCACCCCTAAACTTGTTCCTTAAATATCTTCACCAGATTTCCTAAAGACTTTTGTCATTGGTTCCCTACTCTCATGATGCTCTCATCTACAGCAGTAACATATTTTCTTTTGTCTCTTCGTACCCAAGGCTGTATTTACAAAACATCATGAAATTTCCAGGTAAAACTGGCTCTTGGGTGCAATTTCAAGTAAAAAGCATGAAGGACAGATGAAATTCTTACATAAAAGCAAATGATTGAGAAAGAACGACTGGCACTGAGGATTATTTTAAACCATACATTTAGTCAGATTAATCAGTCAGGATTAGTTTCTACTGCAAATTTATGCAATGCCTTGATCATTGAACTTCACTGATAATTACTAACTTGCATCCTCATAAAAAAGAGGAGATAAATGGTAGTTGATGAAAGGCTTCAATTTATTGTTCCTGCAGAAATAAAAACAAACTTTGCTTTTATATAGAATGGTCACACAGAGAATTTCTATTTTCTTTCTTTGAAAATGGGATTGTTATTAACTGAAAGGGATTATTTAACATAAAATAAGCGGTAAAATGTTCTCTCGCACTGGGATCAAACTACTCATTATTGCTTTGATATATTTTTTTAATAAAATGAAAAGGACTCATTCTCTTTAGGATGACTTTAAAGTAGACTTCACAGAACATACAGATGAAAAATCCTGATCATTTCCTTCCTTCCTTCCTTCCTTCCTTCCTTCCTTCCTTCCTTCCTTCCTTCCTTCCTTCCTTCCTTCCTTCCTTCCTGGTTGATAAACTGTTATATTCAATAGGAATATTTCATTGACTTTCTTGAATTTAAGACTTCTAAAATAGTTGAAGGAAAGGAAAGAAATCTCAGTTTTACTGCACGTTTCTCAGATGTCCCCCACCTGCAGACCCTGCTGGGTGTTGATTATGAATCTCTAGGAAATCATAAACTCAATGCACATTTTGGGGAACAGGAGAACACTTCTTTATGTTTCTTTGGATACTCATTTACCATTTTTGGTACAGAAGAGCCCAGGACCTGTGCCTGGCTGTGTCCATGACACAAGGCATTTATATGGTAAAAAAAAATTAGTCTTTAGTCTTTTCTCCAGAGAATTACATCTCATGTTCAACAGCAGTAGTGGAACAAAGCGAAGAAAGTGAGATTGAAAGAGGCAACTCCTCCAGGGATATTTCGCGTAGAATATTGTATATAAATATGATGAGCAGATTAGAAGTGGTAACCTATTTGCTTCCAGCTTACGTGTTAATTTGTCCTATAGTCTTCTGTGAGGCAAGTTAATTTTTAAGGTTTGGTCATGAGCCTTTTATTTAGTCAAGTTTTCATTGTTTTCCTTTCTTAATTGTGCATTTCTGGTTTTGGACTTTTTGAAGAAACAATCATGGTGTTTCTTTTTCCTCCTGTTTCAGATAAAAGAGAGAAAGAGTCCATTTTGAAATCTTTTCAATGGCTGAATTGAGCACAGCATATTTTCAGCAAACTCTCCTTCTCCTCAAATCTCCCGGTTTAAATTTTCAATAGCATATTACTGCTGTTTGTATGCCAAACCTGTAATTATGTCACCCCAAGTAATCACCTCCAGATGGAGACGGTGACAAAAAAAAAATCGTCCTTTTGCCAAGGATTTTGTGAGTCTTGAATCCTCCTGGGAGGGAGACAGACAGAATATGGAGCCAGGGAAGAAAATGTCTTCAAGTAATTTTTGGTAATAAGTTTTGTCATTTTCAATTTTTTAAAAAATGATAATCCTTTGAATATATTGATGAAATGGAGCATCTTGTTTGTCAATTAATCTGTCAATCTTTACAAAAGATGTTATGACATTTGCCTCACCCTGTTGACATCAATGTGGCAGTCTCATTAATAGTTTAATGGGTTTTTTTTTCCTCATGTTTTTACCGTGAAGACAAGTGTGGAGTCACCATTCTTTCTGTGATATGCATTTGCCTTCTCCTCATGCAGTATTCGTCCAGCCTCTCATGACTTAGTTCAAAACACTACCTTGGATTTCTGTTTGCTGCAGAGAGTCATAAATATGGATTTATGTAACCTAGTGTTTATTTAATGAATCCAGTGCTCATTATACTGGAAGCGAATTGTTAACTGCCTTTTCTGAAAATGTGTTTAAAATAATGGCCTTAGTTAACAACTAGCTTCAAGTCTCTCATTTTTGGGGTAGCTGAGAATGAATTGATAAGAGACGGATACTACTCAGTGTGTTCTGCACATCCTACAAGCAAATATGAATATTCAGTATCACTATGAATTTTTAGACAACAAGAAGTAGAAAATTCACCTTTAATACGACCTTCTCTGCTGCTTTCACAGAAGAGTCAACCAGAAGAACTTAGATTTCTCTTCCTGAGAAGGGCTGTGTGAGACAAATGCCTCAAACAGTAGGAGATACCTCTGCCAGTCCTCATGGAGACTGGCAATGCCAGGCATTGCAGAGGAGACTGAGCACTTTGCTTAGGAATTTTGGAAAAGAAATCACTGGGATGATCTGATATAGGTAAACATGGTAGGGATTACCACTATTTAAAAATAACAATAATAGTCAAATATGTATATGCCTAGGCAAAAAGGTTTGGATGTCGTTAGATTTAGTCTTGAATTGTTTATGTATCCTATCAAATGAACCTCACATCCCATTTAATACAATGGAACTTAAGCAATAATTCTGGAAAATAGTTAACTGGCAGAGACAGGTGGATTTAAGTCTATGTTTACTGTTCTGTAGTAGAGTTGAAAACACTTAAGTTTATCTCAAATCACATCATTCTTGTACTAATAAAGTTAAGACAACATGCCAAGAAAACTGTGCAAGATATATTTTAGTGCTAGGATCAGTACACATAAAATCTCTGTCCTTAATATTTTCTTTAAGTGCAAGATTTACATTTGACAGTTAAATGCTGTAATTTTGTAAGACTTTCTAGATTGCTTTATTTTCCTCTTTTTGTAGAAGTCCCTGCTCTCTGATCCCATTCCTGAGGAATTTTAGGTCTATCACAGCGCTGCAATGTCCATTGCTAACTGTGCTTTCGGATGCTCTGTCCCTGAGATGCTTCCAAACTTGGCAGTGAAAGGAGCCATCCCCAGATCCTTCTGCTGATAAAAAACTTGGTCTGACAAAGACCTTCTTCTCTATCTGACCTGTTTGGGACAGAACTCGTGAATTGAAAAAGTGCATGAAAATATGTGAGCTCAAAGTAGCCCGAGGTCCTCCTCACCACTGCATGAGGAGAGGAAGTTTGTGAGCTCCAGGTTTACCAGGGGGACCAAAAGGGCTGCTACAGGGTGCAGCCCTTGCCGGTTTGTGCAAAGTGGCAATGAGGACCCACGACATTCTGCTGGTCCTGCCTGCAGGGTGGCAGTCTCTGAGTGACTGCAAACCCCTACAGCTACTCTTTAATTCCCTCATTTAATCCTCTAACCCTTATTCCCAACTAAGGTTTGCAGGAAAAAAAAAAACACTAGAAGAAAAAGCCAGAATAAGAGAATATTTTTTGTTTGGTTGGGGTTTTTTTGGTTTTGTTGGTTTTTTGTTTCTTCTTTTGGTTTGGGGTTTGTTGTTGTTTTTTTTTTTGCTATGTCCTCTCTGTCTTTGCATGGAAGTTAAACCAATAGGCTCATGCACTGCGCAAGAGAGAAGCAGGAACAGGTCTCTGTGATTCCACAGGGTACTTTCTGTCCATGTTTACTTGAGTATGGGAAAAATCACTCACAAAGATTAATTCGTGCCACAAATAATATAAGAGAAATGCAGATAAAGAAATACACATTTTGGGCATGGAGGTGGTGGATGTTTAAAAACAAAATCCACTCCCCCATGAAAAAACCTGGCATTACTTAATAGCAGATCTGGGCTTTGAATCTGATGCTTCCATCTCCCATGGTTCAAACTGAACTCTGGCTCATCTGACCCACACAGACACTTGACGTTTGCCTGATTGAGAGTGGAGCCATATCAAAGCACTGGCATTTACATAATTAACTGGAGGTAGTAAGCAGAAGTCTGGATTCACAATTCTCTAACCTGGAACTTGTAAAAAGCTGATGGCCCTAAAGACGGGCTGGTGATTTCAAGCTGTCTTTGAGAGGCAGAAGCTCCCCATGGGGCTTATTTCCTGATCCAGTGAGGTCCCCACAGATGGTTCATTGCTGTTTCACCACGTGGGAGGAGGTAACACCCTGCTCTTCCTTGGGACAGCACTGAAAGCCACAGCCCTAGGTTTTCCTAGCTGACTCAATCACAGCTCCATAAGCACTGACACAATCAGTTGTATTGCTCAAAGACTGAAATTGTTCCAGCCTGGTTTTGTCTCTACACTACAAGCGTATTTAAATTAATGTTATTTGGCACAAACAGTAGTGGAACTAATTTCTTGCTCTCCCACAGTCTTCTTTGTGGTGTAGCTTAGCACTCCGTGCTGTCTGCTGCTGCTGCTGCTTCCTCATCAAACTGCTCAGTAGAAAAGAAAATGTTACAATCATAGTCATCCTAGTGGAAACAGCAGTTTTCTTGAGTCTTCATCTACAAGGAAAAGCTAAACTTTTTAAGCATTTTTGTGCATTGCTTTTCCACATGCAGCCTTAGACTGTAAGGGTTATAAAGGAGAAAATTAATTTTTCCTTCTGCAGTATAAAGTTCGAGAAGGATATAACTATGCAATACTGAAATTACCTCAGGAAAAAATCTGTAATTTTTCTATAAAACATTAAATTATAATTGAAGGCTAATGAACTTTCTTATCAGAAGGGACTATTTAGCCTGACTTCTCTGTAGGAGGACTAGTAGAGCCAGTTCAAAATAACTCATGCCAAAATCTCTTGAAGTCAATGCCACCCCTCTTTTTCTTCAATACTTAGCGGGTCCCCTGGACCACCTCTTCAGTGAAATTTTTTAAACTTGAATTTGAATGTATCTCATATTTCTTGGTCAGACATCCATTTCAGAGGGACACTACAATCAAGTATATATATATATAAATATATAGATATAAAAATATAAATAAATAATTTTATATAGATATGTATCTACTCACCCAAAAATGATGGCAGGTTCATTCTATATGTTATGCAGAAATAAGACCATGAAATGCTTCTCTGCAACCCAGTAAAATAGCAAGAAGGCAGAAAAGACTTGTGCTGATTCTGTGGATGTTATAATTGTGAACTGTTTTACTGAACGTGAGGTTATGTTTGAGTGTGTCTCTGATTTGAATCTTTAGCTTACCTGTAAATGCAGTCATTTGTAATTAAAATCTTCACTATATCCAGCCCCAGATGGATTTCTTGGTTGATGTATGTGATAGGAGTCATCTTCTTTCATCTCTATGTGTCTGTAGACTACACAAGCATGATTTGCTGTTTGCTGTCTCAGAACATCCCTACCAAAGCTTCAGCAAGCCTGGCTTATTTCCAAAAAGCATCCTTTGTGAGAATTGAAAGAGAATGTTTGGAACACTATATAATAAAAGCAAACAAAATACAGCAGAAATAATTTTTGATCTCAGCAAGAGCTGAAAATGAAAATAAATAAAGACCAAGTGCTGCTTACTGAAATTTCTCTGCAGTGTGCACAGAGCAGAAAATAAAATAATTTTGTTGGTTCTATTATCATTCTTGAAAGCACAACAAAAAGCAATGCTGATATGGTACAGGTCCATCTGCCAGCTGGGGAAGAAGAAAAGAAAAAGCAATTAAGAATATTATAAATTTGGTTTGTTGCTCTGGGCTGGAAAGATCCAGTTAAGCATGCTGTGATTCTGAACAGAGAAGTACAGGAGACAAGCCAAGACAGAATTTCTCTTGATATTATCACTTGACCTGTTTCCATTGCCTTCCACAGCTCTGCCAGCCAAGGATACATCTGTAGCCAAATCACCTCTGGCTCTCAAAGCTGAAATCTGACAGCCCGTGTATAAATCCACACTCCTGAGGATGTGTGGGCTAAATACCAGCCTGGACAACTTACTCTTGCAGTCTGACCCTGTGAAAGAGCACCATTCTGCACACCTCACTGAAGACACCCAGCCCTGATTTCCAGAGCATGGAACTAGGTGACCATTTCAAATACTCCTACTCCTTCTACCATCATCTCCTTGACACAAATGCGCTTGATGTGTGAAACCAAGGAGTAAAATAGCTCTTGCTCTGCAAAGGCGGTGAGAAATTCGTACGTCTTCCAGGAAGAAGGCTCAGAATTGTCTTGCAAATGATCTTGTGTGTGTTGCATGTTTGTCAGACATCAGTTAACCAGCACTGGCTTTGTGTTTGGGGATAACACAGGCAAAGAACTGATTTCATTGCACCTTTTCCACTCTTATTTTGGTGTGCAGTGTCCTTTCTTGGTGATTCTGCACAGCATTCCAGTGGTGTGCACGTAAAACAGCAATGAGAAATGAGGCTATGAGAAATGAATCTAGACCACATTACTCTTACATAAGCGCATCAGGCAGCTGGTACAGGTCCAGCCAGACACAGCTCCCTTGAAATCAAACCTTATCTTTATGTGTCACTGTAATCTGGAGGAAACAAACACAAGAGAGCTCTAAAGTTATATCTGCTTTACAGCATCTGTCATTGCAAACTGATGATGTAGAATAACCCATTTCTCTGGGTCTCTTTCTGGTTCCACTGTTCCCAGAGCTACCATGACACAGTGCCTTGCATGCATCTGTGAAGCACAGCCCACATATCTGCTACCACTGCCCTAAAATCATTGCTTTACCGTGTGTAGGTCACCCCTGAACCTGCACTAATTGTACTGAACTGCAGTTATTTTTGTAGGCAGCATGACTTCTTCTTCCATCCCCTTCACATCTCGCACCTGCTCGGTGTGCAGCCAGAGGCTCACACAAGGACAGCCCCACTGTGCCAGGGAGCCAATCTGCCACATCTGCCAAGATACCAGCAGGCACAATTGTGCCACTGGTGGGTCACAGCTTTGGGCAGGAGCAAAGCAGTCATGTGTTTGTATTTAAATAGCTCTGGTGGCTGGAATAATGTCAGGCCACTGCAGGTTTTCTGGTGCTTCGCAGTCGGACTCTGGGATCTACCCTGGGCTGGCTTAGTCGTTCTTG
Source organism: Falcunculus frontatus (assembly GCA_013398115.1). NCBI lineage: Eukaryota > Metazoa > Chordata > Aves > Passeriformes > Falcunculus > Falcunculus frontatus. The sequence goes on along the minus strand of VZRV01007188.1, from coordinate 39,498 downwards.
TTTTCATGCTCATGTACAACACAGAGGGGCCAACAGCGAGTTCACGGTGGCCAACAGTGGTGGCCACAGCCCAGTAGCCTGGCAACACCCTCCATCGGCCATCAGCCACCCAAATCAGCAATAGCTTGGGGAATGTCATGTGCTAAGAACCAAGAATCAGCTGAGCAGCTGCAGGCTGGGCACAGACTTCAAGATGGATATTGCTGCAATCTGATGGGAAATTTGTGCCAGATTATCTCCATTCATTGAGTGAGAGAATAGAAAAAATGGCCGTTTTAATAAGGGTGGAATTAAACTTGAATACAGAAAAAATCAAACTGGTTGTCTAAATAGAATAAATCTTTTATAGTGTTCTCGGTGGTTTATAAATCATCCCCAGCTAGTTCATGTTTGTGTGGAAGCTTTGTGTGAAAAGCTGATCTTATCTTACTGCAAGCATTTCACTCCTGTTCTGTGGGGAAAAAAATGTTTGGTTCCATTTGTAGAATGAGATTAGAAATACAACTTTGTGGAAAAATGGTGGGATTCTTGAGACAGAGCAGTAATAAAGAAACCTCAGAGAGAGAAGGTGGGAAAAGGTTATTAGCTCTCCAATATAGGATCATTTGACTCTGGAAATGTTGATTTGCTCTCTTCTTTTGTATAGCACTGGGGAAATCAGAATTGATTTTTAAATTTAATTATATAAATTGGAAATAAATTTCAAAAGTAAACTGAGAGGTGGATGTTTAAAGAGTACTGTTATACCTTTGAACTGATAAGTTTAATTAAAACAGGTGGATCCATGAGTGTTGTAAAAAAGCAAAGACTGGATAAGCTCTCACAGTTGTCCCTCAATTTTAGTTTATTTCTGGCATCAGAAATGGGTGAGCCTTCCCCACAAGAGGCTTGTTCCTACTTTCTTTTACTGGGCTGCCTGTTTCCTGAGAGCTTGGGAAAATCTTTGTCAACCCTATAGGCACTTTGAATGATGCAAACAGAATTTTGGAAGGATTTTGTTTTGTTGTCTCTTTTGTAATTTTGCCTATTCATTTAACTTGCAATTTAAAACCTGTTTAAACACATCGTTAAACATTTTAGTTTACTTCCAGGATAGATGCCACTATTTCTTGTTTAGCAAATTAGTGACCTGAGGCACAAAGTGTGTAGCTGAGACAGGTCATGCACCTACCAAGCATGGAGTAACCTGTAGTACTAGTTCCTGAGCGAGAAAGGACCTGACCTATGGCTGATGCTGCTTTCAGGGACTGAGAAACACATTAAAAATGGGTCACTAGAGAAGGTGAAAATGGTCTCAGAAGCTTAGGAGCTGGGATTAGATCTGAAAGCAGCTGAAGAGAATGCAAATATTCTACTGGCCTGAGTGAGTTGCTTGAGGTCCTCACAATTTCATCCATTTCAGCAGAACATAATGTAATAGTTTCTAGTGGAGTTATCTGAATGGAAATAAAAGGCATGTCTTACAGCACAAAACCCAAAAATAATAAGTTTTATAAATTAACGCTTCAGCCAGTTCAGCATCCAGTCTTGAGTAATATTTCACTCCTAAACAAACAAGATAGTATTTCTGAAATATTATTTGTGTGGAAAAAAGATAGACTATTTAGAACAATATAAGAAAATTGTGCTAACTCATATAAAGATGTAATTTTATCCTGAGATTGTGAAACTACTTCTCCTCATGTTACTTTATTAATTCCCAGTAGATGTAGGTTTAAAATGGAATGCTGATTTGTCTCATGGAATTTAGCAGAATGAAGAAGCACAAAGAGAATCAGTTTTGTTGTCTTCCATTTTAATGTTGCTTTGGTTATTTGAGAGTTTATTGTTTGAACAATTGCTTCAGCTACCTTGTAGTTAATTACATTCCAGGAATGCTTCTATTTTGCCTAAATTTGTTAATTTTTAGAATTTATTACATTCAAAATGGTCTCTCATTTGAGCAAGAGATCAGTAATTTTATAGCAAATGAAAATCAGTTATTGAACATGAGATATTAAAAATCTATGAATGTATTTATTGTATTTGTATGTAACCAAGTCAACTGCTTTCAAATAAATGCAAGCATTATGAGCAGATTTCGTTCCAGTTTTTCATCTCAAATTATTATTCCAAACACCATCTTCTTATCTCCTTAATTCCTTTCCAAAATCCTATAACTGAAATAAAATTATGTTCTAAAATGGTAGCAGAAATGAATATCCAGAGTGATGAGTGGATGCTCATTGACACAGGCAATGCCATTTTCATATTGTCATGATGTTGGTCCAGATGCTCACGTGTCACTTATAGGCATTGAGGAGGTGGACTGGGAAGCTCGAGCAGGACCAACAGTTTTGAGCAGGGTCTGGAGTGACTATAGATCCATGAGCTTATTTATGACCTGTAACTGCAGCTCTTTAGTGTATATTCCTACCATGCACAAAATCCCATCCCCAATCGTTATTTGAAAATGGTCCTTTGTACACATGGACTGTATGGGCTTCATTAAGGGTTCCTGAGGACTTAAAGGAACACAAAATCCAGCGTCCTGTTTCCTAGAAATTCAATGCTTCTGAAGGAAGAAGAAATGCAATTTGAAACTCTGTTGTTCTATTTATATATGACCTAATATCACAGGTTGGGAGTATACAAAATTTTATTAAGTTTTGACTGATGAGTTCCATGGCTGGTAAATCGCTCTTGCTTAGATCTGGGTGTATTAAAGCACTTGGTTGATTTAGGATGTGAATGTAAATGGCAAAACTCATTTTATGAGCTTCATTATTTCTGGAGTGAGGCTTCTCATACAGCTTATTAATAACCTGATTTTTATTATCTTTTCTTCAATAAGAGGCACTTTCTTAATAGGTATTTTGACACTGAGGTTTAATGGCATTTAAAAAGATGACAGAGTCAGGCACAGAAATTGCAAGTCATATATATTAAATTGTTCAGTCATGAAAAGATCATTCCACCCTAAAAATGGAATCTCTGCTGTTCGTTTTCCATTTAGGTTTTAGTTTTTGCTCTGGTAGTTTGAACAGAATACTCAGGATAAAATAATTTCTTTTTGCTTTTAGGAAAGAAATTTTTTTCTCCTTGTCCACAAACTAGAAGAGTGAGAGAGATCCCAAGAGCTAGAGGATCCCAAGAACATTTATATTTATCGAGTACTTATGAAATCTGTATCAATTAATTTGATAAAACAAAGTCCCCCCGCATTAATGCCCCTAATAGTACATTACTCTATGGATAGCTATTCCTTTATTTGTACAAGTCACTGTGCCTTTGAAAATTCACTGGATCGCCATACTAGGATAAAGTTTGACTAGGTGACCTTCCAGTTCTGAAGGAAAACCAGCTCAAACTTCTTATGGTCAAGATTCTACTGGCTTCTACTGTTCTTTGCCTCATTGACGTGAGTCAGTAATTCAGATAAGACTTCTTCTGTGGATTTATGACAGAATATTTTATCTTTAAATCTCTTTTCAATATACTTTTCATTTGCAAAAAGTTCTCTACATTTTAAATGTATGCATATATTTAAGCTGACATTAATTTTCATAATGAACATGAAAATGTAATATACATAGCCAGCTCAAGCTCATTACTGTGCTATTTAAAAAACTTTCATAACCATATTTGTGCTAAAAAAAAATATTCTCTTTTTCTTAACAACCTTCATTACTTACAGACAGCGGTATGCTCTTGCTGTAGACAGAGGAAGCACCAATTTTTCTGATGGCCTGAAGCTTTTCACCCTGTAGATGTGGTTGCAAAAGGACTGGGGATGTAGCCCTGCAGAGAACATAGATCTTTCCGCCGTGTATGGAGCAGTATAAACTTCACGCATGTGTTCTCTGCTTGGAAATGTCTGTCTGGTTTAGCACATGTTTTCTAGCTCTGAAATGCAGCACTTCTGCAATATGTTCTCAGCATAATTCTGGATGAGTGCCTGTGTGAGTGGAGGCGCTTGCAGTGAAGGAGTAATGTGATCTTCAGAATAGATTAATATGAATGGGAGCACTTTGGAAGCAGAGATGGGACAGACTTGTAAGGGATTTTCATTCCATTTGCAGGAATTATTTGTAGTCATTACTCATTTTCCAGGGTGTTGCACCACTTAATGTAAAAGCCTATCTTTCTGCTAGAGGACAGGCTTGTGAGAGGATTTAGTCTTGTACAGTAAGCAGCATGACTTGCTTTTTTCCCTGGTGGTTTTACGGTGGTCTCTAGGTTCTTATTACCTGGATATATGAATATGGACTGGCAAATTAGCTTGTTTCATTGTAGGTGTAGTTAACAGATGTAGTTAAAGCAATGAAGATCATCTTATTTTTGTTTAGAGTGTGGATATTCTTTAGAAGTCCTGGCAAACTGCTATGAAAAGGAAAGCAAAATCACAGAATCAGCTGCTTTGGGATAGACTTCAGGTACCCTCTGTCCAACCTTTTGCTCCAAGCAGGGTCATCTGTGAGATCAGGCCAGGCTGCTCAGAGCTTTATGCAGTTGGGTCTTGAACTCTCCAAGGCTGAAGAAGCTCTCCAGGCAGTCTGGTCTCCTGACTGTCCTCAGTGAAATTTCTTTTCCTATATCCAGCTGGAATCTATGCTTTCAGTTTATGACTCCTGCCTGTCTTTCTCGTACTGTGCATGATCACGAGGAGCCCAGCTCAGCTGCCCGACAGCTCTCCAGCTGGGCAGGGCCCGGCTGCTGTGAGACCTTCCTGAAGCTGTTCTTTACCCAGGCTGAGGAAGCCTTTACCCTCTCTTCAGCTCTGCTCACAGGACAAGTCCTCCAGCCCTGACCAATTTGGTGGCCTCCACCAGACTTCCCCAAGTTTGTCAATGACTTAAAATACCAGGCCAGGACTACTGCAGAAAAAATTTCAGGAACAAGATTTAAATTCGTATTTGTCACTTGAACGTTTTTATACCAATTCTTTCTCTTGCTCTTCATTGATCAAGAACCTCTCAGCACTTTTAAGAAAGCAAAATCTATTATCACTCCCTAAGATGCATTGCTTTTAATAGCTATCCTCTTGGAATTTCATTAAAGACATTATACGTTTTTTTCCTATAATGTCTTCTTTTCATCTTCTTTGCCAAACTCCATGGATGGCAGATATTTTTCAGGACTAATGAATAGTGACAACATCATTAGTCACTATCTCAAGATCCAATAATCCTTTAAAGGAGTGATGTGAAAGTCAATAGGTAAATGAGAAAAGGCTTTTAAATTGCTTCCTGTCTCTAACAAGTCAATAAAGGCCCTTAGTGGGAGAGTGAGCATCTCTGTGTCCCAGTGTAACAGCAGCCGAGGCTTCTCAGGACAGGACACAAGCACACATGAGAGACAGGAGTGTTTCAAGCTACTTCCAGGCTGACCTGCAAAAGAGGTCTCTTTCCAAGTCAGGGTCACAAGCTGCGTGGAAAGGATAGTGCCTTCTCTGTCTTTATTTCTAATTAACATCTGAAAAATTATCTCTGAGCTCTACTTTACCATCACCATTGAAGGAAGAATTGCAGATGATACCAAAATGGGAGGAACAGTCACTGCACTGGAGTACAGGGCAGCTGGTCATAAAGACCCTGAACAGATTTGTCTCCTTCAAAAATGTGGAAAATGGGATTGAAGAAGCGGGCAATGGCTGTAGGAGTTGAAGAGCTGGGCTGGTATTAGCAAAATACTCGTGTCTCATTCCAGCTGTTTGCATCCCCATGCCTTTGGCTGTGGAGCTGTAAATGCTACACCAAGTAGGACTAAAACATCAGAGAAAAGTAAACCACCATGAAGGCATAAAGAAATATTTCTGCTTGTTTAGAGGCAAGGCAGGTTCCTCACATGTGTCCCTTTCTCCAGGCCTTTCCCTTAACAGTTCGAAGCAAAGGAGCTCCATTATTCCATGCAGCTGAAGGTGGCCCTGTATCACACCCAGGGCTCTCTCCTTCGAGGAAAAGCTGCCTTTTAATTTCTGACTGTGTCTAAACTGAAGAAAGTTCCTTCTTGATAGTCTTTTAGTTTTTTTCACAGATGACTAAATTATCAGGTCAGCTTGTTAGGACATTTTCCCATCTTCTCCCCTAGGCAATTTGATTTAATGTTTAGCTTTGCTGGAATTGCCCAAGAGTAGCTACACATTGAGAAAGCTGGCACATCCCTGAAGTCCAGCCTGAAAGTTAATTTGTGTCAGTGCTTTAGGAACAAGAGCTGAATGTGGGACTAATCCCCTGTATAGAGCAGAGCTCTCCTGGTTCCAGTCAGCAGGCTGGATTTGGCTAGGATGAGTCTGCTGGGCACATGATTTTGCTTAGGTGGGGGAGATAAAAGGATTTTCTAGGAGTTTGTGCAGCCACCTACCACCTCCTTTGCTTGTGTGAGTCCAGGCACGAGCAGCAGGCACCAGCACATCCATGTCCATCTCAGGGCAGGAAGTGGAGAGCTTGGATCCCCCTTCCATCACCAAGACAGTCAGAAACCAAAGCACTTCCAGTGCTCATTTGTGAAAATCCAGACACGTCGTCTCTTTGTATCCAATTTTCTTCAAGGGAAAGCAATAGTGTTTATATCTACCTCTTACTTAGCATTACGTCCATGCACTTCAGAGCACTTGGCATTGATAGATACTTTTATAATCAATTAAATAAATGTACAGAGGTTCCTCTACATTTATTTCACAAATCTTTAAAAACAATTAACTCTTTCCTCATTTGCTTAACTTTAATATCAGAAACCATAAGGCAGTTGTTATCTCACAGATGTTCTAAAGAAGAGGCATTTATCATAGTGATTTATAATGCCATCCCTGACCTTGGATTACTTGGTAGCAATTAAACCATGTGTTTAAGTTCCTGAAGTATTAAGAAATATGTTAGAATGGAAGAATGCTTTTTCACCATGTCCTGTAAAAAAATATTCTTTTAATTCATAAGCCACAGCCTTTTTTGCAATTTCCTTGGTTTTCTTGCAGGTACCCATCATAAGTAACCACAGAAGAACAGCATATCAATGAGAATAATACAATGCTTTTATTTCATTGCAATTATTTGTGTTTTCAGTTTCATTGAGACCTTTTCTGCAGGACTCACTAACAACAATTACCAACTGGAAATTAAAGGCACAAAACATAGAGCCATAAATTTTCATGAACATGTAATATCTTCCTGTCCTGGATTTTTTTCCAATTAAGTGAGTCCAGGCTGCGCAGGTTGTGAAATAACAGAATGGAAGTTTCATTCTGAGGTAAATGGGTAAACAGGGATATAGGAATAGACTGAAGCTCATTAAGGAGTTGGCTTCATGGCTTCATAGCTTCATAGTTGCCAGCCTCTGGATTGTAAATGGGTGACACTGTGCCAATACACGTTTTCAGCACCATACAGAAAGTAACTAGTAACAGAAAAAATATTTTGGACATAAATTCAAAGGAGAAACATCTAAATATATGTTAATTTATAGATATACTCAATGGTAAATGTAATTATTAAATGATTCTTCTGTTACAACTGTAGCAAACTTTTCTGAAAATGCTTAAAAATATTTTTCCTCAATCCTGCAAGACTGACTGTGTTCGTACATATATATATGTGTATATACAAACATACACACACACATAGGCACCGTCACTACTCCTGCTCAATTTGTTATTAGCAAATGTCTGGCTAAAAGTATTAAAAGGACTTTCATCATATTGAATTAAAGTCACTCAAAGGAAATTGGAAAATGGAGCTTTGTGAGAAGAGAGAATGGAATAAAAAATGTAAAAGTTTTCTCACCCCCTTCCCTTTTGCCTCTCCCTTCTGTAGCGTCTCTGTACTGTTTTTCATTCTTCTGCTCTCCATTGCCCTTCTAAATCCTGTGCTACTCCCACCTATTCCCTCCCTCTGCTTTCACGTTAACTAGCAGTATGTCCTTTCATGTTCCCATCAAACCCAGACAAGTGGCAAATGCTCGCTCTCTCATGCACACTGAATTTTCTCATTGTTCTCAGCTGAAAAGGTGCAACTGTGCTGGCTTTTCAAGACATTTGTTTCAGATGGGATTTTTCGGGGTGATGAATGAGACTCATTTTGTTCTCCAGGCACTGCACTGCAGCTTTGATGTTTCTGTTCTTCCCAGTAACACGTCAATGACGATATCTTTTCTGCAATATAACACCATACCAGGCAGTCTGATGGAGGGATAAGTTCATGTCATGACTACTACAAAGTGTTAATGCTATTTTGACAGAGGTAAAATCTGTGTCTGTCACTCCATCTGTAATAAACAGGAGATGATGTCACAGAGTTTCTATGCAGGGCCACAGCAAGGACTAAAGAACATGATGCTAAGCTTATGCGTGGCACTAAGCATCATAGAGCTACACCACTACTTGAGCTTCATCTGATTCATTTTATGATAAAAAATGAGCATACAGTAACTGAGTAAATGTTTGCAAATGTTTTGCCACTGAATTTAAATCACAGATTTATTGCAATAATAAACATGAGAGTGCATCTTGATAGTTTGTTAATTGAGTTGTGTGGGTGGTTTGCCTTTTATTTTTATTCGGATGATTCTGTATGTGAAATCACATGATTTAGTTATTTTGTCTGTAGTAAGAATACTGACCATGGTCATCAGCTATCCCAAGTGATCTTCCCTCCTTTTGAAATCGTAGGACAATAACATCAGAGTTCCTACGCAGAGTTTTGTTTGTTCAAATTGAATATGCATGAGAAGCTGTCTAGAGAAAGCTGGGCAAGACAACACTTCTGTTAAAATGCTAAGAAATTCGTGAAGTTAGACGCAATCTTTGAGTATTGTAACAGACTAAAATTTGGTACTGAGTTAGTTTATGAAAATGCCACTCTACATTCCGCCATCAATATTAAAACCTGGACGGTAAATCTCCTTGCAGACTAAGAAAAAAAGTTTATGATTGGCTTGATCTAGCCTCATCAGCTGGAACTCATTAACCACACTGTTCCCAGCCATTGTTGAAAGACTCTTGAATTTACATTTCTGGAATAGGAGATGACAGCACAGTTTATAATGCTGTCTCCATTTACATGAGGGACCTGGAGATGAAGGCTTTTCAGGGTGGGAGAACAAAAAAAGGAGCTGCTCAGAGCAGTGGTTGCTCTGTCAAGCTCATGGGCTGCAGGAGTCAAGGCTGCAGGAGCTGCTGGAGGGTCTCCCGCATTTTGAAGAACAGTCACCATTCTGCTCCCATGGCTGTTTCTGATCCAGTGACAGAACACATGGCCCACCGCTGATTTTTATCTCATTTTCTACTGACACAACTGGCACAAGTCCTCTTTTGATCTGTGAGATCAGAAACAGCTGTTGGGTAATTTAGCTTGACGATTTGAGGACAGGATTTGGTAATGCTAGGTTTACAGTTGAACTCTATGTTAAAGGTCTTTTCTAGCCTGAATGTTTCTATGATTTACAAGTAGGGGTCCAGCAGCCAGATCCAGGCACCCCCCTGATCTAACAGGGAAGCCTGAAAGGTTATCCCATCATGCTCATGTCACAGACTGTGGGACCATCCTTAATACCATATGATTAAGGTACCTTCATTTATATCTGGTAGTTGTTTTTCTAAACAAGCAGCAAGAGAGAAACTATGTTTCTTTTGTAACAGAAAGCTATTCAGCTGCATCGGGGTTTTTTTTGTAAAACGACCATCGTCTTTTCTTTTCCTCAGTAAAGTGCTCAGTACCTCACCATGTGATTACAAACTCAGGAAGCAGAGAGAAGACAGCAGAAGTGAAGGTTCAGGTCAGCATTAAGATACTGTGCACTCTCAGATCCCTCTGGAGTCAGATCTACTCAAAGCTGACGGTGGAGCCCAGCAGGCAGCTGAAGTTCCAGGAACCATGTTCAAGCAGATACAAGGGCTGGGATTCATTTGCCCACAGACATCTATTATCAGTTCAGGTGCTGTGAAGCACCTTTCTTGGCCTCTTGAAGGCACTTCAGAAAGGCTTATGTGTTCCCTAGAGTGTATTTGCCATCCCTTGCAGGTGTCTCAGACAGCTCATCCTGTCTGGACCTGCTCCTGGACAACCTGCTTCGACTGGCTGTTCTTGAGCAGGGGGATTGAACTGGGGGATTTCAAAAGCTTTCTTCCAACCTAAATGATACTGTGGTCTCAGCTGGAAACACATTCCAGGGCACGGGGCACCTGAAAGTTCTGCTCTGCCGAAATCCACTGACAGCTTGATTCATTTGAGGCGGTTTAGGAGCTTAGTACCCCACAAGATGCTCTTCATCTCTCTGGGTCCAGCAGATACAGAACAGCACTTATGGGAAATATGCATCATTCATGCCAGACCAGGAGGGACACCCTCACCATCTCAGCTACACTGTGTACTAATATTTGAGTGACTGACTTCTCAGTAGTCACTTCTTTTGAAATATTATGTAGCCAAGAGTCCAGGTGGCAAAATCTGCCCATCCAAATTAGTTCCTTCCATGGTAAGATAATTCCTTGCTATGATACTGTGCATCTACTTAGAGTGTGCTACACTTCACACTTCATGCTTTTGTCCATTACATTAACAAGTCCTCAGCTACCTGGAACTATGATGGTATTTGATCAAGTCATCTCTAAACCTTTTCCTGGGCAGACTAAAAAAAAACCAAAATTAAACAATTTTTCATTATTTAAGGCAGATCTTTCTGATTGCAGCCTTTCATTCCTGCAGCCTTTACTGTGACAGGCTTTTAAGTCATTAAATACTAAATTGTTGGAAGATCCCCTGACTGCCAGAGGATATGGCTTACTGTGAGGGTGAGTGTACCTGATCAGAGGAGGCAGATAAGCCAGCAACTGAATGCTGGTGATCTTTCACTGGAGTAAGCATTGTGCCCAATCAAATCGTAGCAACGGTCCAGTCTGAACAGGAGAGAAAGCAGTGGAATCAAACTAACGACGAAAAAGCTGTTTTCACTTTAGTCTCTATTTATAAATGAAGCAATACCTAAAGACATGCGTCCCAAATGTCCATCACCCACCCTCACTGGCTGTTCAGGAGGAATAAATCTCATTTTCTTGCACAAAACATTTTCTCACACAGCAATAGTGCAGCACAGGGAAATGCCCCATACATTCCCTGAGCAAAGGAGAAGATGCAGCACTGGGTTGTAGATGAAAGTTCTTGGGTAACACCTCACTGTAAGGCATGTTTCCAGTCCTGCAGCCCACTGCCAAGATCCTTGCCTTCCCACTGCAGCTGGAAGTGGCTTGTTCTCATCAGGGAACCGACGTACAGAAGATCCTTTGTGGTTTTTTGCATCCTGTGTCTTGGATTGATGTAGCAGTGAATTAGGTTGAAATATGGAATTGTAGATTACTTTGTTGTACTCTACTTCTAATTGCAGGCTGCCCAAGTATCAGCAGTGTTGGACTGCTCCATAATATTTTTGCTTTGCTGCTCAAAATTAAATTTTTCAGTCTACAAAATGTACCAATTTGGATGAGAAAGCTCAGCCCAGAAGGGAGTGTACCAGCAAATTATCTCCCTCTCCCCCATGTCTATGTCATCACTATTATCTCATTTACCCTGGAACAGTAAGAAATGTAGAGGAATCCAGTTATTTCACTTTATTTCCCTTGGTGGATGTGACAGAACGTCTTGTGACCTATCAAGCGGCTCAAAGCAATGTGGGGATTTCAGCAAACAGCCAATTTACTTACAAGTGGTTGCAACTTCTTTAGTCACATTGAACGAGGCTTTCTATTTTTTCCCTCTTAAAATCCTGAAGATAGAGAGCCACGAGCTTTTCAGGGTGGCACAGGTTATCCTATGACAGCTTAGCCAGCAAAGCCAAGTGTCACTGTCACATGCACTGACACGTGTGAGTCTCAGTCATGGACTCAAATATTATCACACTGGGGCTGTCTACAACCCTGTGATTAAAAATGTATTTCCCTCCAAAAAAACTTTGGCATCCCTAAGGTTTAGCTGAGGGAGAAATGTTGAGTCTCCTAGGCTTGTCTACTTACCTCTTACAATATCTCTTGTACTTTGAGACTCATGGAATTTTGGGCAATAGTGTTTTCTGTGTGGGGAGTAGGAAGGAACAGATCTCTTTTGGGGGAATATCAGACACAACCATCCTTTGCCACCCACCTGCTCACTGCCAACCAATGCTTAGAGGGCAGTCAGATCAGTGGAAGGAAGAGAGGCTTCTTTTTCTCCTGACCACTCTCTGCTCTGAGCCAAGCCTCCCCAGTCAGCCCCTAGATGCTCACTGAAGATCTTTATAGTTTCTTTACACCTTTTCTCCAACTCAGAAACATTCTGCAGTCACTTTGTGCAGATGAGTTGAATCAGATATGGGAGAGTCCACTTTAATGCCTCTTTGAGTTGCTCAGGTCTCATGTGAACAGCCATGACAGTAAGAGCCCCAAGATGAGGAGGACAATAAGTGTGCAAGGATGAAGTCCAGCTGGCAGCTGAGGTTCACTCCTGCAGCCAAGACAGTACAAACGTGCCCTATGTGAGTCACAGCAGGGATGATGTTGTACGGCAGCAATTAATTTGTTTCTAGGGCAAACGGGTCCAAATCATAAAGGCTTTTGCGAATGGAATTTACTGTTCCAATGCAAATAAGGAACTGGCTAACAATAACCACTCCAGCCTGAGAGCCCAGCCAGCAATTGGTTGACATTTGGGCTGCAGAGAGTTTGCAGATTCCCCACGAGTTGGAGAGGAGCAGTGTTTTGCAGCAACAATTGATTTATTACTGTGACAACGAGTAGAAATAGAAGGAGCTGCTGGCAGACAAGGGTGTGATTTGTTCCTTTGCAAACAAGCAAGTGGTATCCAGCTGGCCAGTGGCCATTCCCAAGCAAAAGCCCAGGGGAGGATGCAGGTTTTATCTCCTCTCTGCTTGAGTTTTGCCTGCTCAACAGTGATGGAATTAGGGTGCTTTTTTGTTTTTTTAATGGTACAAAAACAGACTTGTAATTAGTAGTGTTTCTACAAAGTGAGTAAGTAAGGGGGATGCAAAGGTCAGGCTGCCTTCTAGATATTTCACTTCTCAAGCAGTAGGATGACACTTTATCTGTTATTCATGAGCAGAAAATCATTTCCATTTGTATTGCAGCAGCCCCTGTAAGGACCAATCAAGGTCTCATTGTGCTGATGCCTGATTGGTGGCCGTGAGCAGAAAATTGCTGGTGCCTGCTTGGATGCAGTTCAGAAACATCCATTTTTTTGCCATGTAAGGTTTAACACGAGCACATTCTGATCAGCAAAGCACGTAAGTGCACGTTTAAAGCAATCTCTTTCCAGCCAAATGCTTCAGTGTTTCAGTCCTCTCGAAGAGAGGGGAATTTAAACGTGTGCAAAAATGTTCAGCTAGGGCTGAGCATTCAGACAGGGCTGCTGCATATGGACCTGGCATCTTCTGAGTGTTCCATGTATAAGAGAGAGTTTTCTTCTGATGCATGGTTTGGGGGGTGATGGGGACAACATGTCCAAATGAAGTTTTGAGGCAGTTTATTTTCTCTCCTGGGCATGTTCTAAGCCTGCCCCACTGAACTGACACCCTTCAGAGAGCTGCACTGGTGGGACCACACGAGTCATTTGACAAATGCGTCAGGGGTGTGAGCATCGAGAGAGATGAATCATTTCCATTTTCTGAAACAAAACATTGAAGTGTAATAGATTTGAATTAAGGTATGAAAAATGAGGGTGAATGAAAATAAAAACACACCAGTGAGAAGAGCTGTCCAATTATGGAGTAATCTTGATGGAACAAGGGAAGAAACCAAAATGGCATGTAGCATTTTGTGGTGGTTAGTCTGATATAGACTGAGTCAGAATGGTTAATTCTTTACTGGTTGACAATGGACAAGCTGAGACTTCAGGGATATGAGTAGTTAAAATCAGTGTAAGACAATGAATACATCATTTATGTGAATATGGAGAAGAACATTTGTGGTGTATCATTTTTGCTGTAGAAGTAATAATAAGAAAAAATCAACAGAGACCAATAGCTAGCTACAACTACTTCATATTCTGGATATTGTGTAAAATAGACATTATTTACTATGCTAGTAAGCCTGGAAAACATTGACTTTGCAAAGCTGATAACAGTAATGCAGTGGAAACATTGTCTGGGATCAGTGGAGTGCATCGTACTGATAAAAAATTTCCCTGTAATGCTCTTACAGTAATTGAAGCTGCAGTTTGTCTCTTGAACAGTAAAACAGTCTGAGGCTGGCAGAAGGTTTACGAAAACTTCCCTTTGCAGTGCCGAGCAATTTGCTGCCTTTGTCCAGTGACCGCTTGCCTGAGTTTCCATAGCTTTGTGAGCCCTAACGCAGAACCTGTGAGCTCTAGCACAGACTATGATGAATATAGATAATTCCCATTTTTAAGACATTTCACTGTTGTGGAGTGTACAGGTTACTTCCTTATAGAATAGAGAATCACAGCATGTCATACTTAAAACCCAAAGCACTGGGGTCAGCATTTGCATACCTCATTATCAATGAAATCAGTAAAGTGATGCACCGAAAATAAGAGGATATTTGTAGGCATATACAGCATAGAATTCAGTCTTTTTTTCCATTTTGATAATTTATTTTTAAAGAAACTTCTCTACTTTGACTAGTCTAAAGATTTCCCTTCCTTTCTGCTTCTATTATATGTCTTTAAATGACCAGGATGATTTAGCAGTACTTGACAGTCAGCATGTTAAAAAGATATTCAAGGTTACCTTTACATGGGAAGACAAAAAGCAACTCTAAGACACTGGCAGCTTTCTTGCCTACATATGAAAGCAACAAGAAAAGAAACAATTAAATGGCACAGCTTCTCCTGGAGCTCTCAGACCTTTCCATCATTTCCATTTTCCTCTTAGCAATTTATACAGGCCTTCCTTGTACATTAGCCTGGCTCACTTGGCTTCATCATTCCCTATAAAATTCCTAAGGCAGGCAAAGCTCCCGCTGAATTCAAGCCTAATACGGTTCATTGCAGAAAGAGAAACCAATTTTGGTTTTAGTGAGATATCTACAGCTGAAGCAAGTGTATTTAAGATACATTGTCCTGAGCTGACTTTCACACCAGTGTTATGCTCCTGCAACTCTCAGTGAAGTTTGGTTTACACCAGGCAGTGCAGAACTTATTACCCACATCATTAAGGACTCTCTGTCTCAAAGGAAAAGTATCCTGTGAAAGCTGGTGTGGAAGGAAATGTTGATATTCCCAAATGGACAGTCTAGGTAAAATAGTTGAATGGAGAGCGAGCCAGTTCCTCCGAAACCTGGGTGGGTAGCAAGTACATTCTCCTGTGCATGTGTCCAGTAACTGTTCTACTTGTGTGAGTAAGGAACTGAAAGGTTTTTTGGTGGATATAGGACCAAGGGCCATGTTGACTGGGAGGAGGGAGGAAGTACTTCTGACTAGCATAATTCACAGGGGACACCATTCTATTTGTTTGAGCATATCTGGCAATGCAGATGTGGCTGGAAGAGGTTTGTGGGGTTTTTTCACAGAATCACAGAATATTCTGAGTTGGAAGGGACCCACGAGGATCATCAAGTCCAGCTATTAAGTGAAAGGCCCCTATGGGGATCAAACCCACAACCTTGGCATTATTAGCACCCTGCTCTAACCAGCTGAGCTAATCTCAGTGGGTTTGTGTCTTTTAGTATAGTTAATTGTTAATTTCTGTTCCTTAACCGTTACTTCTATGGATATTTTAATGCTCTGTTTCAACAAACACCCGGTTGTGACTCTTTTATCCAGTCTCAAGTGAGCATTTTGGGTAGTTACTTGAAAAATCCATATATAGAGAATACTTGAGACTGAAAACAGTCTTGGTTTCTCCTCTTTAGCATTTTTATCAGGTGCATTCAAATAGTACATCAGGCAAAAAGAAATCTGCCCCAAGGATTACTGAAACAGCATCACTGTCAGCTTCACCTGCAAGAAGTGGTGAGTGCCCTTAGCACAGCAAAGGACAGATGGGCCATGATGCCTGGTCCTCAGCCCTTCCTCTCTTTGATAGGAGCTGTCTCTGCCTCCACATGTTCACATTCCCCTCAACCCATGCACAGACCAGAGAGGTCATTTGAATTAACCTTGTGTGGCAGTGTCACACCTGCAGGACTGAGTGGCTCTCCCACATGCACGACAGCAGAAAACAGTGGTGTTTTACCATTTCCTATCATTTTGTTGGAGCTTTTTTAGAGTCCCTTCAAATCATATATATGTGTCAGTCCAGAAAAAAAACCCCCAGCTATTGATGGCTGTTTCTGCCTAAACCTGAGCCTGTCTCCAAAGTGAAGGTGGCTGTGACATGCCAGCCAGAGTGTGGAGTGGGCTGACACGTTAAACACCTATCACTTCCCTAAGACTAATGCTGTGTGTCACTAAATATTCCAGCTGTCTCCCACACTTCTAGAAGCAATTTCCACTCTATTAAGTTCTACTGTTTATGGTGTCCAGGAAGCTAGAAACAGGATTCTTTTTACCTACGGTTCAGCAATTGCCACCAATCTACCATTGGGTGTGTTATTAAATTAAAGCTATTGAATCAGATTCTCCTGGCAGCTACTTGATGTCAAACCCACATTAAGCCTGGATTTACAGCTGTGATTGATGTTAGTTAGGAACTAAAAGTTTTTCACTTCAAGTTTTAACTCTGTATATTAAAGGCTGTTTTAAGTATTCAAAGTTTTCTAGAAGCAGCCAGGGCTGGCTGCTAGGGCATATGTCCCACAGGATAGCTTCTCCAGAGGACAGTGATCTGCTCACTGTGCTCTGAAATTACTTGCATGGTGAACTGAAGAACTTCTGTATGAGAAGGGATACCAGCTAAAATTATAGTAGCTCTGTTTATTCTCCATAATTCTGGTCAATGGGCTTTCCATAGAAGAGTACTACATTTTCTTCCCAGACTCCCAATTTCATATGGAAATAGTGACCCCTTTCCTTCATACACCTGTGAGTCCAAAGAGTCCTTGTGCAGCAAGGGTAAGGAGAGATCCAGGTGGTTTATTCAGATTTTTCTTCACTTGGGTGTATTCTGGCTATCCCAGTCCTGGTTCCCAGGTGAAGGATGTTAAATACCAGGGACAGGGTTCTCCTGAGAGACAGTTGTGCTACAGAGTTTCCCATGTGTGTCTGGAGATGGTCTCACTGGGAATGCCTTGCATTCATTAATTTAATTGCATAGGCTCAGCCAAAGTGCTCACAAAGTGCTTGGGAAGAGCTGGATGTGGGGAAGGCGCCGCTGGGTTGAGTGGTGCAGCCTGTGCCCACCTCACTCAGAGCACAGAAATGGAAACTGCAACAGGCATGGTGCAGTTTCCCCTTTGGAAAGACTTCAGAGCTTGTCCTAGCTTTGGGCTTGAGAAAGTCCTGTGTCAAAGAGTAGGGACACCAGAGCCTGTGGATTATGTTGCTTACTCTCTGAGAAAGGGTTGCTCTAACTCTCCCCTTCCACCCCCAAGACTTCCAGATTTTTAAATCCTCTTCTTTTTTTAGACTAGCTTGTAATAAAGGCAAATCAGCTCTGCTGGGTTGTGTAGAATATTAAAACAATAGAAAACAAAGAACCCCTTGATCACTCCATTCTTCAAGGAGCAGAGCCTTCCATGCAGCCCTGATTACAAAGCCAGTGGTTTATGGTAGTTTCCTGATCTGCAAGAGGTGTCTCCCCAGGGACCCAGAAAGCCTCTTGCTTTGCACCATCAGGATTATACGTGTTCAAGACGCCCTGCTCCTCTCCAGTCCCATCATGTGCTGCCAGCCTGCCCTGTCCTTCCACCACTGCCCACATCTCCCCCTGCTCCTGCAGGGTTTCCACACCATGAGAAAGGCAAATAGGCAGGAATCCATCCTGCCCACCCATAGCCTTTTAAGAACATATAACTTACAGCAACAAATCCAACAAATAAAGTCCCTAGTGCAGCAAGACACACTGAGACCATTCTGGGCTAGAGCAGCATCAAGGTTGTCTCAAAACTCTTTCCACACTGACAGAGCATAGGCAGAGCCCAGTGCTCAA
Source organism: Falcunculus frontatus (assembly GCA_013398115.1). Classification (NCBI taxonomy): domain Eukaryota; kingdom Metazoa; phylum Chordata; class Aves; order Passeriformes; genus Falcunculus; species Falcunculus frontatus. The sequence continues at coordinate 21,495 of VZRV01007188.1, read as the reverse complement.
AGGCATAACTCATTGGAGAAATTAGCCCATAAACTTATTTCTGATAAAAGAGGCTTATTTTTTATTTAATGTCAGGTTAAATAAATCACAAAGCATGGCAGTGAGGATTTAGCACTTGCAGTGCTAAACCATATTACTTAGCATTAACACAGTGCTTTCCTCATGCAGAAAAATGCTTTTGCTAACTTAATTCACTCTCAGCTACTCTCTGCATGTCACGAGTGAAGTCAGGAGTGTTTAAGATTCCTGCTGATACGTAAGGCTGGACTCATACAGCTTTGTTAGTTTCCCTCTTCTCCCACCCTCAGCACCCCAGCCGAGTCAATTTTTGATGGTTTGAAGCCCATACTTGTGACCTGAAAGTCTTAAGCAGTCCAAGGGACAGGATCCTGTTCCTTAGATGAGAGCCAGCTATGGTCCTGGCCAGGCAGCCAGGGAGAGTAGCTGAGGCTGTTGACAAGCAAGGAGCAGGTCTCAGCAGATGAGACAGAGCGAGAGAACAGTTCTAAAGGCTAAGAGCAGGGATATGGAGGGGAGGACGGGGGTGAAGAGATGCTTGGGCTGAGGAGGCACTTGTATTGGCTGTTTGTACTAGGTGGGAGAGAATTTGGGACAAATACTGGTGGAAGAATTCGGGTACAGAAACATTTAGAGATTGTTTGAATTATCTTACTTGATGGAGGTATGTAAGGCAGGACATGTTAGCAGGTTGGGGAAAAGGACATTAGGTCTGGCACAGGGCTGGGGCACAGGGGATACCAAGTAGATGTCCCTGGAGTTCAGCAATTTGAGGTGTGAGGAGTAATGCTGGGAAAGGGCTTCAACCTAGGGAAGTAGGGGCTGATTTCCGTGCTAGGAGAGGAACAGGGTGGGTGGTGTTCCTGAGGAGTAGCTGCCCTTCACTGCACACCTGCCCAGTCCCTACGTGCCACCACTTATCCCTGCTCCCAGCAGGACAGAGCACTCCCCACCAGCAGACACACACCCCTCTGCCAGGGAACAGGGGCAAACAAGGTGCCAGAAAAGAGCACAGAGCCCATCCCTCAGCTCTGTGCCCCTCCAGTCACTGCTCCTGTGGGGTGGATGCCACAGGCCCACTGCTTGCCCACGTCCCAGGAAAAGAGTCTCAAAGACCTGCAGGGGGATCTCAGACATGAGGTGCCCAGGGGACGGATCATGCCTCCTGTTGCTGCATTTCACCTGGGCAAGGGGCTGCTCAGCACAAAAGGGAGCAAATAAGGACAGCTACTGTAGCCCTTCAAACATCTGGGATCCTACTTCTAATGTATGTAAATGTATCTGTGTGCCAGTGCTCCCCTGCCCTTCAAGCTGACATAACTCCTAGTTTCAATGGATTTCTCTGGTGCAGACCAGTCCTATTACACATACCGTTTTTACACCAAACAAATATGCTCTTACGTAGATGGCACTTGATTTTGGAAAGGATAGTACATACACACTGGTGTTGATTAATTAGTATATTAATTAATGAAGAAGACACTGATTAGTGCCTACTACTTCTGTAAACTAACATTTACAAAGTCATGCAGTTATTGTAGGGGAAGGATGTGTTATTTTAAAAAATAACCTAATAATATGTTTATTCAGCTAGATATTTTTACCATAAATCAATTGGAGATTATATTATTTTTACTGAAACTTTCTGTGCACTTACTTTCAAAGAGTTAAAGTTTCTTATTTAGAAGTGCTCAATTTAACTTCCCTATAAACTTCCCTTGATTTAGTAGTGAATTAAAGATACCATGATTTAACTTACAGTTTTTAAAAGCTACTTAATTATAAATCCTTCCTGAAAGATCCCTGAATATAAACCATGCTGTAATTAATAGCTAGAACAAATATTTTTAAATTTTCTCCTTAAAATACATTGATTCTGTTCTGCATCTCTGCTCAAAATATAGCTTCACGTCCCATTGAAAGTGACACTTTTTCTGGAAAGAGGAACAGAAATCTATCCAAAATTTGGCCCCAAAGTACATTTTACAAAACAAAGCCATTTACACACTCTAATATTCTGCACACAGTATATGCTGATACTTTCAGTATCTCTAGGATCAAACTGCTCAGAACACTTTACTGTAAGCCTGAATCTAATACAAGAGAGAGGCTGCTTTAATTTTTCAAAGGAGCAGGTCCCCCAGCTGCAAAGGCATTGAAGAGAGCCTGGAAGACACAATCTGTGCGATGCTGCTCTTTATTGTCACAGGTACAAAGTTCTGATGTGTCAATGCTGCACATTCGGGTCATTGAACATTTACGGATCAGGAAGGACTTTTCAGTTCTGAAATGGTTACAAATGGTTTATGTCAGAACACACTTGATATAAGCAGTCTGATCTCAGTGGAGTCCTACTATTTTATTTTGGGTTAATAATGGTAAAGTCTTACCAACTGTTGATGGAGAAGCCATGGGTTAATTTATATTCATGTTGGAAAAGCGAAGCAGTGCTCCCTCCCAACTCTGACAGATCTGCGAGTCCCTTCCATAGCTTATTGTCAGGTTGTCCCGATCTGTAGCTTAGCGCTGACAACAACTCACAGTTTATTTGCAGCTTTGAAGCCTGGTCCTATAGTGTTTCTCTTCTGACAGGAGATGAATAAAGGTGTCACTGTGGGAGACTTTTATCCGGCTGCTATAAAAAGGACCCTCTTTGCCTTCCCTTGAAAGATCCTCTAGTTCACTTCTGGAGCCTGTGGCTTTCCCCTCAGCAGAGTTTAGCTCCATCAGCTCCAATTCATGTTTGGCAGCTGTTTCTAAAACTCTCTGTTTGTTGTAATACCTTACAAAGTTGTTAATGATGGGATGGATAGGGAGGGCGATCGCTATCACTCCACAAAGAAAACTGATGGCAGCGTTCAGTTTTCCTAGTGTTGTTTTAGGGTAAATATCTCCATATCCAACTGTGGTCATGGTAATGATTGCCCACCAAAATGACTGAGGGATGCTTTTAAATAAAGTTTCGGGGTGACTTTGCTCCATGGTATAACCTAGGGCAGAAAAGACAAAGATTCCAACAGCTAAGTACATGAGGAGCAGCCCAAGCTCCTTAAAGCTGCGTTTCAGGGCATAGGTTAGGGTCTGGAGGCCTGAGGAATGCCGTGCAAGCTTGAAAATCCTTGCGATCCTCATGATGCGCAGTGCCTGGACTGCCTGCTGGACATTGCTCAGCTCCATCAGCTTGGCTCCCAGGTGGGTCAAGGTCAGGCTGACGTAGAAAGGAAGTATTGCTAGCACATCAACAATGTTCATGAAAGAAAAGGCAAAGTGGAGTTTGTTGGGAGAGGAGATCAGCCTCAGCACATACTCCATGGTAAACCAGCCTATGCAGGCGGTCTCGATGCTGTCCAGGGTCGGGTGCTCCATACGGTTCCCCTCTGCATCTACGACCTGCAAGTCTGGGATGGTCCCCACGCACATCACAACAGAGGAGATCAAAATAAACAGAAAGGACAGTACAGCAATCACTCTAGCTGGATAGGATGATTCTGGCTTCTCCAGAAATTTCCAGATGCATTTTTGGCACCTTTTCCAGCGACTTTCTGAGGCATCTACTCCCAAGTCATCCAGAATGAGTTGCACCCTTCGGGCTATTTCTTCCAGTTCCTCCTTTTTTTCACTTAGGTGAGCTTTACAGCAGTCATCCAAAAATTTCAGATCCACTTTCCAAAATTCCATTTCATTCTTGAAACATATGGGGCATATTCCTTTCTTCATGTGAATTTCCCCAAAGTAGTACACGTCAATAATGCATTTGAAAGCATCTGGATCTCTGTCAAAGTAAAACTCTCTCTTTCCAGGATCATAGTCATCACAGAGGGAGAATATGCTATCGTATCCCCCTGACAAACAATTGACCAGCTCTGCCAGCCGTGTTTCTGGGTACTGATTCAGGTTATCGCCGTAGAACACCTGCCTTACCCCACCAACATTGACTACAATCTCCATTTCTTCACTGTTTTCTGATCCATCAGTGTCCACATCTGGAAACCTAGAGTCACCTGCCATTTTAATTGTATTAAATTTTATTTGATTTTTTTAGCCCGTTGTTTGGTTTCACAGCTTTGTGGTTTTAACTTCTCACGAAAGCAAATCAGCACTGAGCCAGCCCTATTACAAAAGTCACCAAACTGACCCGGAGTCGTGGTGGGAAAGGTTACCGACAGAAATCTGCGGTCGGGAAAGCCTGGTGAGGAATGCAACAAGCTGCAGGGAAAAGGCAAGTCATCGGGCTGCTGTGCCTGCAAGCAGGATGTTAGAAAGCTCCAGCAGACTGGAAAGAGAAGAAACCATTTAATAAAACTCACCACTCTGTTCAGTGCTCGAGAGTCTTTTCAGGTCCCATTCTCTCTCTAAAAGTAATATCTATTCACAGCCTGGAAGTCATGGCAGAGAAATAAATCCTGCGCTCTGATTAACGCAACGTGCAGTGAGTGACAGCTCTCAGAGATACAGTCGGCGGGGTGAGCCCACGGGATCTGCTGCGGCTTCTCCCTTCGATTCCACAGATTTCCCTAGAAAGCTGCTTTTGAATTTTGTTTCTTTTTTCGTTTTCTGTTTACTTTAAGGTCTTCCAGAGTTCATCTGCTGACTCTCGCACATAGTCGGTGCAAACACGCAGAGGAGAAACTTGTGCTTGTTTTCCCTTCGCTGTTTCCCAGCACAATAGGGAGCCTAGGCTGCCAGGAGTCCTTTCCAAACTCTACCCTCTCCTGGTGAAACACAGCAAAGCACCAGCTGCACAGAAAGCACATCTCAGCTATTTATACCCCTGCCCAGTGACACAATGATGTGTTTCTAAACTGCCAGGAACTTTAAGGAGTTTTAAAAGCATTTGTTTTATCACATGCAAAGCATAATCATGTATAAAGTCAATCAGAGCTGCAGAAAGACACACAAACATTTTCTCCAGGCAGAAACCAGAAGAAGCAATATTGTATTTTGGAAATAAGTGTATGGTATAAATCTTGCTCTCAGTGGGACTGAAGCAACTCTAGAGCATCTCTGTCCTGTGTCAGGACATTTAGTTAATCTGGATCTGTACTGGTGTCTTTGAGAAAGAAGCAGAGACCATAAAGTTTCTGTTGCCGATGTGGAGCAAAATGTCCCCTGCGCTCTGTGCACGTTTCCCAAAGCTCTGGGTCCTCAGTTTTAGCCACCTTTCTGTGACCTGTAGTCAGCTGAGCCTGAGGAGGGTTTGAGTAATTTACATCTATGATGATTTCTCAGTGACTGCTACTTACCAGAAGCAGTGCTTTGTACCACATCCAGCTCTTTAAAAGTAGAATAATAAGCATTTCCTTTTAACTTCGTTTTCTCCAAATTGCAGGATTTGATGAACATTTCTCCCCCAGACCTCTACATGCAGGAAACCTACCACCCTGCTCTTAAATTACTAAATCTGGGTACAGTTCATTTTAGTAGGTCCAAGAAAACATACAGTTCATAAGTTAATTGTTTCTGGCCACAGGAGAACGATCTGTACCAGCAAGTTATGATCTTTTCTGGTTTAGTGGCCTCTGGAAAGCTTCTCGGTGGAGGACAATAGAGAAGGGCAAATCCAGCCGACAGTTTGCCTCTCCAGGCTTGTGTCCATCCTGGGAGAAAGCTGAGATCTGTGATGTGCCTGCTGTACTCCTGCTGGTGTCACCCAGCAAGGGGAACCCTGAGGAGTACACAGTGTTCCTGCCCCACTGTCTAAGAAGATTATGGGTGATCAGCAGGAGGTTGTGCACCAGACCTCATCTTGACACAGAGTGTGCTCACAGCATCACACATCCGGGAAAGGGGATTATCAGGTCCCAGGAAAAGAGTAATATCTATTAGTCTACACCTGAGTCATACTGTGAATCTCTGGAGGCCAGTGTCACCTTCATGTGCTCCTGAGTGTGCTGCATAGCGTAGGTATAATACAAGAAGTCCCTTGAACTCTTTTCCAGGCACATATAAGTTTACTGAGACTTGCAAGCTTTTTGGGGCCAGAGAAATACTTTGGAGACCTAGAAAAACACTCAGTTTTTTGGGTTCATCAATAAATAATTACCCACCTGTGGCTTTCCTGCTCACTAACTAGCTCGATTCTAGCAAAATAAATTTTAAGATGCCAATAGAAGTGACATGCTTGCACAGGGGAAAATGCAGATGGGATTACTTACCCAATCTTACAAAACAAAATCAAGATCTGGAAGTTAGGCTTCAAATTTTTTCACGCTGCATGAGCATAGGGAAATATGTTCTGTAGATTTAAATCCTCAGATTTAACCATCTCAGATCCTACTCTCTTTGATCAATGATTCATTCCAGTGACCTTTTGGGTTTTCTCTAGTTAATGATAAGAAATCAATGCAGGGTCCAGCATGATCAACACAGAAACCTTTGTTTCCAAAAAGGCTTTTCTCCCCCTCTTCCCCCTCCACATCCATTTTACAGAACAAATACCTACAAAAAGGCACACAAGACATTGTTCAGTTTGAAAGGTGAAATCAGCTCCTTTCAAATGATAAATCTCAGCACATTCTCAAAAGGTTGGGAAGAAACTATTTTTGAAATGCCAGATCAGTCCTTATAAAGACTTTACTTAGTGCGGCTGCTAAAATCCTTGTGCTTTATTCTCCCTCGTCTTGCACCTTTTCAGAGTTCTTTACACCTTTCAGTGTGCCTGTGAAATGTTAGAGATCTGGTAGCATTTTAAATCCACTTGGGCAAATGCAAATGATCCAGAGAACGGTCAGAGAAATTATAATGAATTAAAACTTTGTTTTTGTAGCTGAAAAGAGTGACACAGGCTTGCTTGATGAATGTTTTGTATCAGATGTATCGCAGATCAGCAAACAATAGGAGCAGGAAGAATAATTTGCAGCAAATAATTTATTACACTAATTCATTTTTCATCCATGAAAAGAAAGCTTCTCCATTCTAAAAATGCCAATAGCTTCTCTAATCTAAAAATTTCAATAGATAATTTTTGCCCTGTAGTTCATTTATGACCAGATTGCTGCAATTATTAGAGATCCTAAATTCAACTTCTGTTGCCTGTGTGAACAGGTCAAGCTGTGCTGTGTCTGCTGGAAGCGATATGTGCTGGCAATTGAATTCCTACAGACCCAACAAGAAAAACGGAGGGGTTTTTTTTTTTTCTGTGTCGGAGCTTTGGCTCAGAGAACAACACATGGATTTGAGCTGACAGTTGTGTTAAGTTTTGGCTGTGTTTCAGACAGGCTCCTTCAGGGAGGAGGAGGACGAGGAGGAGGCTCAGCCGGACATCAAGCCCTGCAGCCTGAGGGAAGGACTCCTGGGTTGCTGGGCAACCCCACCAAAGGCAGCCCATGCCCCAGCAGGGATACCCAGCATGTCCCGGGGTGGGGCTTGGACCCCAACAGGGTTTGGTCCACACAAGGTGTAGGTGGAGCTCAAATATGGCTCCCCAGTGACACTGGCTCCTTATGAGGGATGTGGGTGGCACAGAGCACCCACAGTCCAGCACAGGGACTTGTGGTAACAGCAGTCCCCAGCGGATGCTAGGATGCTGGCATCCAAGGTTTGGCTCCTTTGTTGACCACTTTTTAGGAAAGGACATTTACCCCTGAATGGCTTAGAGCCAGTCTGGGAAGAGAGATTGCTCCTCTTGAGCTCTACTCTGGCTCATACTGCATTCCTGAATCCCAGACAGCACCTCTGTCCTCCTGTCAGCTGCACTGAGCTGTTCCCCACGGAGCCGCAGGCAGTAGAGGTACATGAAGGACTGTGAATGGGTTCGGAGCCAACTCGAGGGAGATAAGATGGGATTCCACTTAGAGAGGAGTGCTTAATACAGAGGCTGGACTTGGGCAGCCTCTCTGCAAGCAGGCTGTGATGCAGTCAGCCCCTGCCTGCACTGAGTACAGCCCTGCCTGCAGTGCCTGGGACCATCCGACCTCTCCCTTCTTCCAAAATCAGGCACAAACTCAAGAAAGTTTAGGGACCTGACTATGACTGTCCAAGTAAGAAACAGCTAAAGCATGTCTGGCACAGATCCAGCCCACGCTGACCAGCTAACACACACATTTCCCAGCCATCGTGTGGCCATTAGAGACCATGCCCAACATTTTGCTGTATGAATCCTTTAGGGTTTCCAAATCTAAGAAGGATTCTACTGGTTAGTGCAGCAACCTCACAACCGCATTGGAAGATCCAGCGCACCCTCTTTGGCAAACTAATCCAGCTACTGTAATATGCTGGTTTATCCTTTATAGCTCAATTTTGCAAATCCGTTTTCAAATCACACCTTCTTTTATCCTTAAAACATGCTCTACAATAAAGCCAGCTGTTTTGACACATCAAGAACACATTGGATTGCATTCCCATGCAACCCATGGGCGCTGTGGTTCCCAGCATGGATTTGGTAGCACTGCCATAGCACCAGCACCAACCTCATGCACCTCCCCAGTGTATCTAAAGGGCAACAGGCCATGACTTGATGTCACGGACTGTAACATTTCCGTGTGGGAGAGGATTGTTGTGGGCACTGACTGTCTGCAGGAAGCCTTCGTGATGCAGTGGCAGCAGCTCATGGTCCCAGCACTGATGCGTGTCTTGTATGTGTAGCCATGAGCTACTGGAGTGAATCTGAGCCTCAGCCTGAAACATGTCCATCGCCCACTGCTGCTATTTCTGGCAACAGATGAGTCTTTTAAATCCCTTGATGTGGGAAAAGAAGGGGCCCTCAAATGCAAAGCTAGAGAAACAAATTCTCTACTTTTTAAAAATACATCTCCATGCTTTGTATGATGTTTCTCAATACGTTAGACTTCCTTCAGACTGATATATTAAGAACAAGAGGTTATGAAATGTCTGAGTTGAGATGGGTATCTAGACTATAACAGACAAGCTCACCTTGCAAATCTGGTTTTATGTGTCTCTGTTTCCAGCATATTTACTTATTTCTCCAAGACCATTATTTCAAACAAAACTTTTCCCAGTTTTTTTTCCCCTCTCTTAGCTACTTTGGATTTTTTTCAAGTTCAGAATTTATACATAGTCAGTTTATTGTATCAGATCTTTTAATTAATACCTTATTAAAGGGCTAGAAATAGCTTGCTGCAAATTTCAATTGGCCTTGCTTTCCATTTGACATTAACGAGTCTACTTTCCTGTACAATTAGACCTGCCTTAAGTGACCACTCGGGAGAACAGCCAAATCGCTGATTTAATGTAAACAACTTTAAATAAATAAAATGCAACCTTCACTGTAAGCAGCTAACAGATGGGTTAAAATTAAGCATATCAATGAGCCATGAATAGGATGGGAGTTGGAGATGCTGTAAAAGATTTAAGAACCTTGCTTGTTTACAGCATCACTGTGTGTCCCGGTTTTGAGGAAGGACTTGAGGAAGGACTGGAATTCGGTTTCTCGCTCTTAAACAGCGCCATCAAAAGCTTTGAATGTTGTTGCATGTACAAAGGAAAGCAAAAAATGAGGTGAAAAGGCTTACTACAGCTGCAGAGACAACGACTTAAAAATTAAGAATTGCATATACATTGAGTATGGCCATGGTCCAAAAACTTTCATGTGCACATGTAAATTTGGGGCTGTATCATAGTGAATAGGTATAAGGTGGTTCAATGCAGTTTGCACGGGCGACCTCAGCTCTGGCATTTCCCAGCTCTGAGTGTCTGCCTCTGCAATCCCACTGTTGGCTTCTATCATGACTTGCTGTAAATAATTTCCTGCAGGACCCATGACACTCTGATGCTGCTGCCTGGCACCTTCCCTGGAGCAGCCTCACCAGCTCGAGTGAGGGATTGCCCAGCAGAGAATTGTAAATGGTAGTGGGACAAGTGTAAGAAGGTCTTGCTGGTGAAGTGATGGGCCTGGCCTTCCCAAAGACAAATATTCCCGTCACTACCAAATTATATCCTTACCAGTAATCAACTTGAAGAAAAGACCAAGACGGTGGCAGCAGGGAGGGAAATGCAATGGGCAGACTTTCTCCTAAGTTTTGGCAGCCAAGACACAAAGCCAGTTTCTAAGACTGATTGGGGCAGAGGTTTTTAATGTGGTTTTACGAGTTTTCTTTTAAAAAATTCAACACTGCAGCCCTCTACTGTGCTTGGAGTTGGAATAGGGATTAATAATACTCTGTACAAGCTGTTGTTCCTAATTCTTTGAAAGATGAGCTTGTGTAGCAATTTAACATATACCATTTAAGAGTAGAAGGTATTTTTATATAAACTAACATTTTTATTGTGTCCAATTAAAATGAGGAATATAATCAAATAATTCATAGTAAACATGGTCAAAAGTACTCCTATATGTGTGCTCAAAGAAGAAGAAAATGCAAGTAATACTTTTTAGTGTGGAAAAGCTGTAAAGAAAACTTGTTGGGAGAAAACCCAGAAAACATTTCATCAGTGTACTGAAACAGAAAAAAAAATAAAATACTTTAATTGATTCTAGAAAACATGGCAGCGGAGAGGAAAATACAGGCTTCAGCAAAGCCTACAGTTCTCAGAGGCTCTTGTAAATACAGCTATAATTTTCCTTCTTTCAGTGAGTGGTAGAAGATGAAGGAGAGGAAGGTGAGTAGGCAGAAGCAGAGGCAGAGTTCATATTTTCACAATTATGCAATTACCCATGGAGGCATCCTGTGGACATTTGACTTAATTAAACCCTGCGGGACTGAGGGCTGTGGCAGCACGCCCTGGAGCCCCCCTTGCTGACAGTGACTCCCACAGCTTGCGGGCTCTCTAGGCTTGCTCCCTCTATCTCCTGCGACAGTGACAGTCCTGCCTGTGGCCAGGAAGGCAGTCAGGGACTGGAGGATGTGGTACTCCCTGGCCAGCATCCTGCTTGCACAGCCAGCATAGAGTGGAAGCATTAAAGCATGCAAATTTGGGGTGATGAAAGTAATTTTTTATCAGTAAACATTTCCACTGTAGATCAGAGGAAGAACATCAAATGTGCTTTCCCCTTCCCTTGGTGTTCGAATCACTGCTTTCAGAAGTGATAGGATCATGTTCTTACTCTTGTTGCCTTTGAAAATTAAAGTCCAAACCTCTGTGTGACCCTACCTTGACAAACTGCTTTCAGCATCTCCCTTTTTGCCTGTGCTCTTCAGCTTTGCTTAGCAATAATGTTTGCTGAATTTGATTAGAATTTACAAAGAATTTTAAGTCAATCAAAACTACATTTTCTGGAGGACAAGCAATCTGTGAGAAATTATTTCCTGGCCCTACTCTGGATCTGTCATCTGCCACTGGGCAAGTCTTTTGCCTTCTTGTTACTTATCTTAAGCTGTTTGGCAACACATAGTATTTCTTAATAGCTTACAAAGGAGTCAAATAAAAAAAAATTTTAATTTGATAAACAGATTACAAACAAGCTTTTAAATTGTCTGAATGGCTCTAAAGCTAACCCACATATTTCTAAGTGATTTGTCTAGACAATGGATGAGTCAAGCCTTTTATCCATTCTGTTTTATACAATAATCGGTTCTGCTCAGCTAAGATTTCATTTAACGTTACTAAATTGAATGCCTTTCATTACTATGTGCTGTTTAATTCAACACTATATTGACATCTTGCATACTAATTCACTTTTTGCTCAGGGTAGAGTCATGAGCCTGTTCCCACCCTGTGATACGAACAACACCATCCATTGTATGCACTAGTAGTGTCCTCAAAGACGAGACTACAGAATCCAAGATATCCCATTGGGAAAAAAAAAGGGCTAAGAAGATAAAAGGAAGTTCAGTGATGAATGGGAAACGCTGCTGCTGAAACCTTTCTTTATTACCATTCTCTGTCATTTTCAATTGTTCTGTCCTGTTGAGTAACGAGGACTTTATCGTTTTTGCCAAGGTCCACTGCAAGTGGCTGCTGTGATAACACAGCGTAATCACAGGACAGGCAGGGGCTCCTTGCTTCTGGCAGAGGGAGGATTTCAACTGCCCTGTGACTTCTCTTGGGTCCCCTTGAGAAAGGCGTCCCTGCCTATGACAGCAATGACATTAAAATTCCCCTTAATCTAAAACATCTCCCCCTTGCTCTATAACCAGTTTTAACTGCTCATTCTTCTCTACTATCCTCTTTAGGTTTCTGTGCACATTATTGAGACTACACCATAACAGAACCTCCAGGAAAAGGAACTCCTTCCCTGCTCAGGACATCCACAGTCACAGTTTGCCAGAAGTCACTGGGACACATACCACAGATCAGCGTAAAAATTCCTATCCTGACAGAAAATAGCACTGCACTAAAGATCAGAGTAGAAACCAGAATACCTCTGGCTCTTCAAATCTAAAACTTTATTCCAATCATAAATACTTCAGTATTTAGCTGGTCTCATAAAAAATAGTCTTACAAAAATAGCTCAAATCTCAAAGCAGATTTCCTTTATTTTGCAGTAAGTATGGGTATACCATACATTTGAGGTCAGGTGGTAGTTGTAAAAATCCCCATAAATGTGGCCAGAAAACATAATTATTGGATCTTATACATACAAATAGTGAGGTAATTAATTGCCTGTATTTGGAAATGGTTTTGGACCTTATGGTTGAGGTTTTAAAAGCAGTTGTCAATGTCTCATAATAGGGTGTTTGCCTTTGGCTTATTTGACAACAGAGCTGGATATACCAGTAGCACCATGAATATGCTAAATAATCAGTCATTAATCAATACATGGCTGGGTTCTTCTCTCATATTGTCTTAGACTGGTTGTGTACTGAAGGCAAAATCAGGTACTGTGTGATTTTATATGTTTTGCAATAAATTCCTGATGTATATGCACGAAGAACTAAATGGTGACACTGCATTGATGCCTTAGGTTTTAACTTTTATATTTTCAAATTCTGTGCTGCTTAGAGTAACTCTGAAGTTCCTTGTAGCTTGTAATTCCTACTCTCTCGTACTAGGTAGGCATAAGAAAGCCTCTCCAGGCTTTGCCTTCAAGGACAGCCAGGCTGTTTTTAGGCCCAAATGTGTAAACCAAAGATTCTAAGCGGGGAGCAAGCTGAGGGGAATTACATCATTAAACTGGGGCTTTAACTGGAGAATTAACCCTGATATGCAAATGAACCAAACCTATAAAAGTGTGAAGAACTCGTGACCTGTCATCCATCTTGGGGTCCAATTTTTGGAAGCAGCCTCTGGCTCCCCCAGGGTGTACCTTGAAGGCCCTTCAAATAAATACCTGTCTTTATTCCCTTACTCTTGTCTAGTCTCTGTTTCTAGGTGGCTGGAGGAGGCATCAGCATAAGTGGGGAACCATAACCCTGCTCCCCAGCTTCACAATCTGCTTGAGACTTCTATTTCAGATCTGGTGACAATTCATTTAATAATTAACCATTTACTTTTTGGTCTTCACTCATCTCTTGAAGTCCTTTTCCTTGATAAGATTGACTAACATGAATAAATTTTAACTAGACCTTCACAAAATACATAACATTTTCTAGGAATTTCTGATACCCTGACATTCTGTTGAGATGCAGGAAGAAGGAAAAACTAATCTGCATTTTAAAAATTTCCCTGCAACATGTCAAACAAATCTAAATATAGGACCTTGGAATCTTTAGTTTAGCAACACTAAAATTTTACATTGTGAAAATGTTTATATACTGTATATTAGATATTGCATTCTGATATTGTGTTATAAATACAATGCTGCTCATGCAATACAAGGCCAAAATTAAAAAAAAAATTGAAATTACAAATCTCAACTAAACATTTTAGCTACAGAGATAAATACATTCTGATATTATGAAAACAGTTTCTATCAACACAAGGACGTAGCTTGATTAAGTGTTTTTATTGTGTTTTTTGGCAACTTTCAATTTAACTGAACTGCATTTATCCGACATGAATCTCTTCTGTCAAAAAATTATCTGTTCTATTTCCAGTGTACAACACCAGTAACTATAACACTCATGAGATTCTTCACATTTCCTTGCCAGACCCTTTCTTAGAAATTGGAAATGACAGATGGGATTTGTGAGAGAAAGGATACTTTCTGAACATACAGCCCAAGGGCATGAGAAAAAGTCAACATTCTCCAAATAGATTTTCACTAGCTGTTGCCTTTGTTTTCTCTGTAGCCCCTCTCATCTTACTAAACCGGAATCATCATCAGTTATTGTCTCTGAGTAAATTTTCCAAAAGGAAAAAATGTCTATTTTTATGGGAACATCTGAATTTCATCTTCTGGAAACTGACTTCTTCTATAGCACCAGAGCAGAACGGTCCATCAACCCTGCATTTCAGATCAACAGGGTAATAGGATGGAGTGTATTTTAAATTCCCTCTGTATTCATTCCTTAATTTGAATAATTCTGTTAATACCTCTTTCCTTTTATTTTTTTTACCAAATTTGATTTTGAAGAAGCTGGAACTTGCTGGGTTTTGGACTAAAACATAATGTTCCATCAAAATCGCTGATTTTTGACAACCTTATCAAATACGTAATTGTTGCACACAATTGTGAAAATTCTTCTTTTAAACGGAGTCATTATGTAAGTTAACAACTTTAATAATGTGGTGCTGTATTCTGCAAGAACTCTGTCTCAGGTTACTTGTTGATGACAGTAAATTGGTTTTTAAATGATACAAAAGCTTCCATATCAGCATTTCAAAAAGCAGGTAAATAATCTGTAGACTGTAAGTACAGAATGTAAACACAAGTGGGTCCAGACAGTGTGCCACAACTTGCTGCATATTTCAAATAACTGAGGAAGTGATATTCCCTTGTCTGTTTACCATAAACTCATTACAAAGGGTTCTCTCAATTTAAATACTCAATATTATTGCAGACATTTTGCTCTTTTTCCTGCTCACAAATTGCTTGCAAGACGGTCCTGGTTTTCTTCAAATATATGCACTATCTCTACTTATTATCTATTAGTATTACAATTACACGCACAGGTACCATTGAATCATTGGGATTTTTTTCATGTAGCTGGGAAATTTTTCCAGCAATGAGCAAGAAGCAGCCAGGAATGCACAGCAAACAAGAGCAGGGACAGGACAGGAGAGCCACCCTGCAGAAAGACCTGGATAGGCTGGAAGAGTGGGCTGACAAGAACCTTGTGAAGTTCAACAAGGGCAGGTGTAAGGTCTCGGGAAAGCAAAGTCCAGGAGAGCAGCACAGGCTGGGATCTGCCGGTCTGGGGAGCAGCTCTGGGAAAGGGACCCGGGGGCCCTGAGGGACAACAGCTCAAGAATGAATGCTGTGCTGCTGCAGCAAAGAAAACCAACAGGATCCTGGTCAACAGGGGCAGCACCAGCAGAGAGAAAGAAGTCATTGTCCCAGTCTATTCACTGATTGTCAAGCCACATCTGGAACACTGTGTTCAGTTTTGGTCCCTGCTCTGCAAAAATGATGTGGACAGGTTGGAGAGGATCCAGAGAAGGGCACAAAGATCATAAAAGGACCGGGCAGCCTGCCATATGGGGAAAGGCTGAAAGATCTGGGTTTGTTCAGTCTTGAGAAAAGAAAGTTCAGGGGAGACCTCATCACCATGTTCCAGCTTTTGAAGGGTGGCTACAGAGCAAATGGATTCTTCCTTTTCCAAGGCATCACATGGAAAAGACAATGGGTGATAGGTACAAGCTACTCCTGGGGAGATTCCAATTAAACACAATCGGAAAATTTTTCACAATGGGGAACAATCAAGCGTTGGAATAATCTCGCCAGGATAGTGATGGATTCTCCGATATTGGACACTTTTAAGATTCAGCTGGACAGGGTGCTGGGTCATCCTGTCCAGACCATGCTTTTGCCAAGAAAGGCTGGACCAGATGATCCTTGGAGTCCCTCCCCACCTGGTATTTTATGACCCCATGATTGGTACACTAAAGCCTTTTATTCACATGGTAACCTGTAATAGTTTTGCATGAATAACAACCATTTCTTCAGTTTGTAAACAAAGCTCATGTGAGTGTGTCTGCAAGGGGAGATGTATGGATTATTCCAATGGCTTTTCAGCATCAAACAAATTTGAATTAATAAATACCCCTAAGCCTAGCACTGACACTACACATTTTAGAGTCCTTGAGTCACTAGAAATTCCAGGTTATGAGGATGAAAGTGAAAATAACCATCTGAAGTTACCTCTGGGACAGCACAGTATTCCTGAGGCTGCAGCCTCCTCACTCATTGCCAGGCTCATGATCTGATTCTGCAGGTGCAGCTCTGCAAAGACCTATGTTTTACCACTGTTCCACATTTAAAAGGGATGTCTCGTGTCAAAGCAATGAGGAAAAATTAGCACTGGGCATGTGTTCTGCGGCACAGTGATGTTGTGTCTCAGATTGCAACCTCTGCTCTGCACACTTGTGGAACAAGTCAGCTTCTGCCCCAGGAGGAAACAGAAATCACTGATTTCCTCTTGCAAGTAGAAGGACAGAGGCAAAAAGAGGACTCAGCCTGATGTTTTGCACGTCCTTTGACCCCATCTAGAGTCCAAAACAGATCGGCTGCTAAGCTCACCACTTCCTTCTCCATCCTTCACTCAGGGGAGCATCTCCCTTCTCCCCAGCCTTCCTGAAGGCTCTCAGCAAAAGCTGTCACAGGTGCCTGAGGAAGGAAAAGTCACCAAAATAAGCACTGCTCCCACACATCTCATCTGTCTTTCCACACATAGTGGGCACTGTGGGAAAGAAATTTTCTTTTGTCAAATTTGGAAAGCTTTTTTCTTTTTAGAAGTGTAAAGCTTCGTATTTACTGTCAGTTGTCAGATGTTTCAGTTGAACAAAATTATTTCTTTGCTGTGGGTCTATAAATAACCTTATTGAGTAACTGAAAAATCTGAAGGATACATTTTATCCTTCCCAAAATATGTACACTTCTTACCACTAGGTAAACAACTTTATTCTATTCGGAACTAGCAGTGAATCTCCTAGTGTGTGTCCAGTCTCTGGTGTTGGAAAACAACAAGTAAAAGTTAGCTAGAAGAAAAGAGATTTATTTTTCCAGACTAATCTTGGGAAGTTTTTCTTGCCTAAGAATACAAGTCCATTATTTGGTAATTCTTTTATTTTTCTTGGATTATATGTTCTCAGCAGTATTTTGGAAGGAAATCTGGTGATGCACAGGCATTAGCATAATAATACAGTTTTATTTCCTAAATCCTTTCTGAAAATTCAGGTGTTACAGTCTCAGCATTTCTACAGCACAATAAATTCCCTAAGCACACCACAGGGTTTCACACACCAACTGCTTGCTAAAAAAGGACACTGAGTGGCCGCCAGAAAGGTACTGTCAAGTGAGGAACTGAATGATAAAGCTCTTCTAGGGAAAAAACCAAAACAACAACAAAAAACCCATCACAAAAGCAAACAAAAAAACCAACAACAAAAAATCCCTAGTAATCTTTTCTAAACAAAACTAGCTGTCATGGCCAGTGCCTTTCTCATTCACTTAATTTCTTTATCAGATCATAAAATTTGGTTATTTTTCTTTTATCTTGCCTTGGACCATGGCACTTGCTCTTTGAGGGAAAACATTGATTGTCCTTCTTAACTGTTCACAGAGCAGCAGCTTTGAATGTCCTGCCACTGCTAACACATCTATGAATCCTTCTGCAGGGACTCAAAGTCTTGCCAAAGTAGGAATTGAACAGTGAAAATATTCCCTTTTTCCCATTTGATGGTCCCTAGCTTTGGCCTCCTCGACCTGCTTCCCCATGTCAAATGAACATGCACTGATTTAAAACTGAGAGGATGTGCTGAAGGATTACCAGTTAACAAGCTGGACTTCACTGCATATTTTTACCACTACCCATTGCAGTTAGGACTCTTTAGCCACATTGATATACTACCATCACTCTGAGTTTTAACTGAGATACAGATACTCTAACGTAAAGCTGCTTATTACCTGGATAACTTGATCTTCTCATACAGCAAATGTTATTTTACACAATTGCAGTAGGGGAACACCACTGTCATTGGTAATACCCAGCTTTAAAACTGCAAAATGCTGCCTGATGACCACCTGTTAAATCTGTCTGTAACAAAAATAAACTAATGCAATGACACCTTAGTTTTTTCCATGAGTTGGGATTTGCTCTGCATCTGCCAGCTCACTCTCCCCACCACCACAGCACTTGCACAGAGTCAAGCACAGTAACAGCTGCTTAAGGAACACATGGGTTAAATACATCGAGTTTTTCTGGCTCACTCGTGGGAGATTCTCCTTTCAGTACTTTCCTGGCTCTCATTCCAGGTGGATCCAAACACTGGTGGATATACCAGTTCTTCACTCAGGCTCGCTCTCACTGCCCTCCTGCATACCAAGGACAAGAGTTACCTAGGCAGGCCTTCAGTTCTGGCTTCAGCATCCTGCTCCATGTCACATGAAGGTGCCAAATTTGCATGCACTGGCTTGTGGACCAAGCATTGCAAGCAACAGCAAAGTCTCCAAAAACAATAGTTGGGGCAGAGGATGTGAGGAATAAGAAGAGTGAGTAGCTGACAACAGTCTGCAACCTCACAGTGCTATTACCATTGGGAAAAAATTCCCAATTCTTTTTGTGTTGTCTGACAGCCACAGCTTTACAGTGTCTGGAAGCCAGAGGAAGGGATCAATAGACATTTGCTGACAACTGATATTTTGTTTTAATCCATCTACAAATGGTTATGTTTTGGTAGCAGATGTTTCTATACAGGTCTGAAATCATAAAAAGAAGGCCAGCTAGCCCTTTACAGGACTCATGGTTTAAACAGCAGGAATACTGCTTGCTGCAGAGCAGACTTCCAGTTTCCACTGGCAAGGTCCACCCTACTGACAGAGACACAATTTTCATGCTCAGGTTAAAATAAAAGTATTCTGCAGGTAGGCTTTTAAATAGAGAGAATGTAATTTATTAGAACAAATTACATCCCTGAAGGAAGTAAATAAGCTTTCAAGGACATAAACTGTCTTCTAAATGTAGTAGTCAAGGCATGATGAATTGTGTGTTTGTAAATACCACTTGGAGCCTGGATGTTGAAGTTGCTGTATAGAAATACCAGCTTGTTTTAATAGTTTTTTGGTCAAGCAGTATCCAAAAGCCAATGAATTCACATGAATTCATGTCTATACTGTGTTCATTTCGCTTTCTTTAAGGACAGCTACACAGAAAATTTCTATAAATCTTACATCAGGATGGAATTGCTTATACCTAGAAGAAAACCTTAGCCTGAGAGAATTGTGGGTTACATGTGTCCAAAGCATCTGACCTGTGTTTGTGATAAAGACATGAGGTTGCAAGCAAGAATGAGCAAAGAAAACCCAACCTATCTAAAATCTTTAAACCAGCCTAAAAAAACTTTGATTCTAGACAAAATGGCAAACAAACATAGCCAACTCAGATTCACAGTCATGTTATGGACACCAACGTTTGGTTAAACCTTTTGAGATTGGACCTCTTTCCTTCAACCACCTGACAGCTGTGTTTGGTGCCTGAGGGTTTATAGGGCATCAGTCACTGTGATATAGTGGGCTTGGCTGAAAATCAAAGACAAGGAGTGTTTGAAAAAGCTATTCCTATTAAAAAAAAAAAGTTGTTTTGTTTGTGATCCCAGTTGACCCTAAGACTGCCTCAGTTGTAATACCTGTGCTTTACCTGCTGGACTTCAGTTACATTATAGATTCATTTCTTGGTTGGTTTTTTTTTTTTTGTGGTTTTATTTCGTTTTGGGCTTTTTGTTAGACTTTTCAGTTTCCCAGTCATATTGCCATTTTCTGTTACTTACACAAAAATGTCTTCATAAAAAACTTATTCTCCAATCTTAACATTCCTTTGGGCTGTATAAGAACTTTCATTCCAATTTCTAATTTCAGTAAAGGCACTGCACAAAAGCTGTTGAATTATTCAGAACTATATGTAACTGGTGCAAATTCTCTAGGCTCTGTCTAGTTTAATTAAAGGTAAATCCCAGCAGACATTGCAACTGTAATGAGAGAGTAAACAGGTAGAGTTAAACAACCTGTAAACAGAAATTTAAATAAAACCCTCACCTTCTGCAGATATCTTCCCCCCTCATTTATATCAAAGCAGTCACCATCAGCTTACCTAAATTCTGTTCATTTAGAAAAACTTGTGCCATTACATGCAGGACTGATTTTTATGATGACACAGCAGAAGTAGGTGGCTGTACACAGTACCTTGTCGGAGTAAGAAATGAAACAACTTATTACTTATCTGGGGCCTGATCTCTCTGAGGCATAAAAAAGCTGGAAGTACCTGCCTTAGGAAGTGTTTTCAGTGTGGCTGTGTTGCCACTGCAGAATATAAACCTGCCATGGGATTACAGCAATGACCCTGTCAGATCCAAAGCATGTGGACAACTGAATTTGGGATGTTTTGTCTCAGACTGAATCCCATTACTTTGTCAGTGTCAAGAGGGGCTTTAGGTCTGTTCTGTGCAGTTGGCCAGGCACTGAGGGGATTATTTACATCCCAAAGCACTGAAGTTGAAGAACACCATGAGGCACAGCTCACTGCAAAGCACTGAGGCACCTGTTATCATCAGAAAACTCAACTGAATAAATAAAATTTCTAACAACTGCCATAAGCAGATGTTAAAAGCAGGATGTCTTGGGAAATGTAAAGCAAATGTTACCTACAGTATGCTGACTGAAATTAAGTATCTGTCATGAGTACTCTTGGGCTGAGTCCACCTTAAGAAGGAGTCCACCATAAGAAGGTAACCTCTGAAAGCAGTCACTCAAGAATGCTCCCTTTGAAAATGTCACTTCCAATCCCATTCCTTGGGATGTTTGCATGTGGGAGGGTACAACCATCCAGACCCTGTGCAAACTTAGACCAACAGAAAGAGCTGCCTTCTCCCTGTCTTGTTCGTGCAGGTGTCAATAGGATGGTAGAGGTAAAAGAGAACTCAGCCATGGGTAGAGCCAGGCCTCCATTCACAAGATGAAATCCATTTGGGGATTCCATTTGGCCTTCTCACACTGCCTGGAGAAGATGGTATAGATGCCTCATGCTCTCAAAGTAGACTGGAAAAGCCATAACCATCCTTGATTCTCTGCTGTGTTGCCTTTCCCTGGTCTTAAAATCAGAGTCAAACATGATTAAAAGGGAGAAGGGGTTTGCCTCAGTATTTATTTAAGGATCCTTAAGGTGCACTCTCCGTCTGGGTGGAATGTGCTGAGCAGCACAACACTGAAATGCACTCACACAATACACAGCATATACAGTTATAAGCTTTGGGAATTGGCACATCTATCAAAGATTCCCCAGTGAGAGGCTCAAGTGAACCACTCGTCCAAGGAACCTTCCCCCTAGATAGGCCTTAGTTTACAGAGTGTGTTCTGGAGAGGGCCTTGGTGTCTAGGTCTTTCTGACCCCCAACTTCGAGGCTTCCAGGATGTTTGGTCTCCTGGCTTAACAGAATATTGGGTCTATGCTAGTTATCAAATCTGAGGACTTAGATGTATGTGGGCTAAAAGCATAAAAGCTATATAAAAGAGTAAATAAAAAGGGGTTGTCTTGGGGTGACTTTATG
>VZRV01007186.1:261962-272695 GCA_013398115.1 Falcunculus frontatus | reverse complement strand
TTTATATAAAATATATATAAGTATATATAAATACCTATTTTTATATTTAAATCCTGTGTGTCTTGCAACACAACAGTGACCTCCTTATCTCCATCCATCATTTTGGAACATGCATCCTTGAAAATCCCATCCCAAACATGTTTGGATCAGTTTTCCCATTTCCCTCAGTCCAGCAGGAAACTGCTCTCACAACAGAGGGAAAACCAAATGTGCTGTGTCTTGGATCACACAAATCCCTCTGGGAATAAAATCTCTATTGCCACTGTCTAATTATTCCCAATTATTGGAGCATCACCTTCTGTACACTGAATTTTCCCAAATATTTTCCCACATTTAGCCCCAGTTCTGCCCTGAGCTCTTGGAGCTGCCAGCCCTGACTGTGACAGCGACAAAGAGCTGGAGCTGTCTGAAGTTAAACCCGGCTTTGCTGGGCTTTAGGACTTGTCTAACCCCTGATGAGTGACACCTCAATTAGCAGGGAAGGGTTAATGAGCTCACAAAGGCAGAGACAGCAAAGGGCCCCTTTTCCCCCCACGGTACCTCTGAGCCTTGGGTTATCTGCAGGATTTTGCAGCCAGGTGCTGCAGGGGAAGGAGATTGTTCCGTGCTCTTGGTGCCCTTGGAATGAGAGCTGCTCCAATTCCCATCTTTTTTTTCCTGTCTTTAATAAAAAGAAGCTTTAAAGGAACAGGCACACGAGGCAAGGCAATTCTTTCGTTCTTAAATTTCACTTCCACATCACCAATAGGGTTTTTACTCCCTCCACATGACAGACTAGAGTATTAATTTTAATTTTTCTTAATCAAAAACCAGTTTATTTTCTCTCTCCCAAGTTAAGCACAGCTTAATATATGAGATATAAATATGTATTTATCTATATAAACACAAGTTGTAAACCCTGCACTGTTGCAGGAGGATGTCAGGAATAAAGCAGTGAATTCCCAAGTGGATGAGGAGAAGATTTGGAATAGATTCCTCCAGATCAATCCCAAAAATACTTACCCCAGTCCCCCTGGTGCTAATTAGCTGAGCAGAGATAATTAGCTGTGACTGGAGCACTGTTTGAACATGAACAATCCTCTTTCCACTGACTGAAAACTTTTTTGGGATTTGCTTCTTTGACTTCCACAGGAATCTGATAAAAAGTGACCCCAGAGGAGTCTCCAGGTGGAAAAAGCAAGATCCCAATCCCACCAAAGACCTCAGGATAATCAAGGCCTTACACACATCAATTCTCCTGAGCTTGTTTCTTCACCCCAGGAAGGAATTAATTTTGGAATACTGGAGGTTCTTGTGGATTTTTTAAATCAGAATTTTGTTATTCTATAATAAAATATTATTTTATTATGATTTATTTTGTATTCCAGAATTTTTATTTTACAGGAGAAAGTTAATTCATCCAGCCTGGCTCTTCTGATGGGAGGAAACCACAACTGGAACAGCTCCAGCTTTTTTTTTTGGGAATTAATGAGAAAATTCTATTTAGAAAAAGATCAGGAATTGGACCTCCCATCAAATCCTGACATAAAACATTAATATTAATGAGGTCAAGGCAAAACTCCCAATATTTCCAGTGACATTTCTGCCTCAGGTTGAAACCACTGGGAAAACCATTGGAAAAGTCCTTTATAGCACAAAACTGAACTCAAAAAAGAACATCCCAAGTTTAACTGGAATAACCTGACAGCTCCCACCCTTCCTAAAGCACAGGAAACCATCTGAAGAAAAGAAAAAACCATCAGATGTTCAAGATATTTACGTTTGTGAAGCATTCCACAATTTTCCCAATTTTTCTCCAAGAAATTTCTCCCCAAGTGCCCAGTGAGAACCCCCTTTGTTTCCTGATAACTGAGTGGGATTTGCAAACAGACACAACACACTGCAGTTCTCAACTTCTTTAATCCTCTCGATGAGAAGGAGGACAAAAAAAAACCCCAGCAATAAAATCCTTGGAAGTAACAGAGCTTTTATGGATAGCAGAGGTCAGGGATGGGGCTCTGGAATCACAGCACGAATTCCATGACAAAGGGATTGATCCAGCCCCAAAATCCACGTGCTTCAGCCTTGGAATGTGGGCAGGGCACAGCCACCAGCAGTGACAAGGCTGCAGGGGAGCAGGAAAATCTTGGAATTGCTGGTTTGGAGAGGGAATTGGGAATGGAGAGCACTCACTCCTCCTTTGGGAAGTCTTCCTGGCTCCCAGCTCCGTGATCCAGAGAAGTCATGGATGTGCACAGTGGTGACAAGGACAGAGAGAGGCACTTGGTCAAGGATCTGGTTCTAAAGCCATAAAAAGCTTTGGTGGGGCTGGCTCAGACCCTGAGGAGGGAAAAGAAGAGCCCCACACTCCTGGGACAGCTCTGAAATCCATGGAGTTGGGTAACACTGGGAAAAGACCAACGACAAAGTTACAATTCCTGGATGCTCATCCTGTGCAGCCACATCCAGACTGAGCTGCACCACATTCCCATGGAATAAAACCTGAAGAATTCCCATTGTTCCACGAAAAATGGCTCCAAAACTGACTGGGATGAGATGAAAATCTGCTTTATTGCTTCATCCCTGGAGCCAAATTGCAAGGCATTGAAATTTTAGGTATTTCAGGTGCCTTGGGATTTCTTCTCTGTTGTTCCCTCATTGATCTGATTGTTTTTCTTCTGCTGCCTGAAGAGCCTGGAACCTTCCTGTTGAAACATCTTTGTAATTGCAATAATTGATCCTAATTGCTCTTTGCATTTCCAAATTCCAGAGGCAAGTCTAGATTGCATCCAAGTACAGGAAAACAATGATGAGATCCAAGCATTGCCCTATTATCTCTCTCTTTTTTTTTTCCCACAACGTATTTAATGACCTAAGAAAGTTACAAAAGCAACTTTAAATTACATTTATAGATATAAACTAATTAAATATATTTAGCTAACACTGAGAAAATAAATCCCAAGCACCATGAAGACAAAAAACAGTAAGAGATGAGTCATTCCAGGGTAATTAAGGACTTTTTATGGAGCCTCTGGATGAGTTGGAGACCACTGAAAGTTGACCTCATTCTCATTTTCCAACAGCAAATGAGTGATGAGCCCAGATCTGCAGATTTTATTAAGTTCTGTATTCTGGGAGAACAATTTTGTGACTTGTTCTGTTGTTTTTGGGGTTTTTTTGCCAGTACCTAATTTCAGGAATGGCTGGAAACTGCTGGAAATATCAGTGGCATTTTCAGAGGATTTTGAACACCGGTGAAAGATTGAATTGTTAAGAGAAGGTGGAAGATAAAATTAAAAAAGGAAATGCTAACCACGTTTAAACTCCTGTCTGAACGCTGTCAATCCAGATTCCAAGCCACACGTGGTGAACACATATTCCCAAAAGACTACAAATAAATAAGAGCTACTTTATTCTCTAAGAACACTTGGAAGTGAGGAATTCCTGACAAGGCCGAGGGAGAATCATCGAGTCAAAGAACGCAAAAAGGTCACGAGAACCTGAGGGAGCTGAGTTGGAGGACTCAGTTGCCACTGAGTTTCCTCATGATGGGGCTGTCAGGCTCAGCGTTGGTGAAAATGCTCCCCACAACCACGTGGGTACCCCAAAGGTTGTGCCTGATCACTTTGCAGCATCCCAGGTCGTCCACGGAAAATCCCAAATGCCGATAGCGCTCGTCGGTCTCGAACAGGGGGTTGTTGGTGTAAGGCCCAAAAAACTGAGGGAAAAGAGCAAAAAAAAAGAGGATTTTCCACGTGAGGATTTAAAATGGTGAAGTACATTTAAAACAAAGCCTGAGTTCAGCAGTGCCAGGCTGGTGGAGAAGTTTTGAGTTTTATTTTGAAAGGTTTTCCACGGCACTGGAGCACGTTTGGTGTCAATCCCACCCTCACATGCTTTGGGATTAAGGACAGAATCCTGCTAGAAACAGCACAAAAAGGACGTGGACTCGTGAGAGAAACTTCCCAGGAAGTGGCAAAAATTAAAAATTTAGCTTTGTAATGAGTCCCTCCAAGGAAATTTGGTTAGAAGAGTAAAAATGTGACAAAATTGCAAACAGGTATTTGAATTAAACAGGGATTTGAATGAAACTGGTATTTAAATTGCAAACAGGTATTTAAATTAAACTGGTATTTAAATGGCAAACAGGTATTTCAGTTCTTTATCTCAGGAGGTAGCTTCTGACTTAAAATTCACTCCTGATCCTTGCCAAGGAGGTGACTGCTGGAGTCTGAAGACAAAACTCTACTTCCATCAATCCCTAATTCCTTAAATATATGGAATTCTGGGAAGCTTGTAAGCACTGCACACCCCTTACCTTATAAACATCCCCTGTTTGCCACTGTTGACACAATAAATCCCTGCTTTTTGTAGTGTTTTTAAATAAAACCCCACTAAGCTGAGCTTTGCCACGATCCCCTTGAACTCTGATATGGTTTTAGCAGAGCTCAGACTAAAATTCATCTCCCACTGAATGCTCCCACTGTTCTATAGGAACAAAAAGTTCATTTTTTTGGGGACAAAGGGATCATTAACAGGTGCAAAGAGGCTTTTTAAACCCTTCACCTCCACAGGTGTCAGGGTTCCCAAGTTACCTGGGGAAGGAATAAAATAACCAAGAGATTTGGGGAATAAAACTTCTCCAGTTCCCTAAAATCCAACTTCATTTCCTAAAAATGTCCCTGCACTGAGAGCTGACACACTTGGGGAACTGGCTCAGGGTTAATACCTTCATTTATTAAAGGAATTGTCCAGAAAAAGTTGGATTTAAGCTGAATTCCACACAGCAATCACTTACTGCCAGTCCTGAGGATGGATCAATGAAATCAGCCCAGTAGCCTTCAGAAGAAATTGCATAGCAGATTTCCTTGGCACCATTGATGAACTGAAAGGGAAGAAATTGGCAAAAGAAAGGTATCAAATGAGGTTGTTATTGCACAAAAAGAATGATTTCTAACTTTATCTATTATAGATAAAATCCTGTATTTACTTAAAAATTATAAAAATTGGATTTTCTCTCCAATTATTGCCCTCAGCAGCTCAAGGTTTCAAATCTATAAAAATATTATTGTAATTACTCAGCTTCAGTCCCTTAAGAGTCCAAAATAAGGGAAATTCACCCGTTATAATAAATTCTTTATTAGTTCAAAACAAGGGAAATTTACCCTCTATAGTAAATTCTGTATTAGTTCAAAATAAAGGAAGTTTACCCCAGTAAATTCTGTATTTTGAGGTCTAAATGCTCTGATAATTAATTATGTCCAAACTGTAAATTAAACCCCAAATATCACAATTTTAGGCACAACATTTCTGATCCAGGATCTCTTTTGGTGTTGGAAGAACCCCTTAAAGTGAGATTAATAAACAAAATAAATCAATTAAATAATAAATAAAACATAAAATATAGAATTTATAAAATTAAAAAAAATTATAAATTTTTACATGTTATTAAAAAGAAAAATGAATAAAATAATAAAATAAAAATGAATAAAATAATAAAATAAAAATGAATAAAATAATAAAATAAAAATGGATTAATGCAAACATTTAGATGTGGCTGCACACCCTCATTTTTTAATCCCTGAAATGAGGATTTTTCAGGTGAATTCTGCCAAGCAAACAAACAGATTTCCCCATGAATTTGCTGTTTGTAACCTTTAGAGCACGAGGTTACACCCAACATCCTCACACCCCCCCAGTGACTGGATTAGACCTGACAGGGAGGTGCCCGAGGATGAAAGATGCCAATTAACACATAATTAGACCAGATTACAACGCCAAAGAGCAACAGCCCAGAAATAATTCAAAGAGCAGAACGCACTGAAATGAAGGGAATTTTAATTTGGGTGTAATTTTAGGTTGCTTCCTTTTTTTGTGTTTGCTTTAGTGAGGCCACATTTGCATTGAAAGGATCCAAAAGGTCATTTCCAGATTAATTTCAGGCGTAATTATGATTTATATAGGGATTAAATGCTGGAAATTGTTACAAATCATAGGTAGAAATGTTCTTTTTTGAGGTGCTAAGGGGGAATGGCAGCACTGAACAGCGACACTTGGTGGGGTAATGTGAAAGCTGTGGAAAATGGGAAATAAAGGGATTTTCAGAGACCTCTAGTGGTAAAAGAACAAGATAAGGTTAAGATGAAATAACAGAACTGAAATCCAGGGTAAATGAATTAAAAGCATCCATGAAAGTGGAAAAAAACCAAGAGAAATTGGTGAGTTTCACGTTTTTGTGAAGTAAAAAGTGCTCAGACAGAGTCTGCAGTGGAATCTTAATTAAATCACGAGAAAACAGCAGTGAAATCCTTCAAAATCCACTGGATTAAACATGAAATAAGGTGAGAAAATAGTTGCTGGATCAGGACAACAATCAAGTTAATTATTTTATTTATCAAGTCTGTTACTTTAAATTATCGAGTTAATTCATTTGTTTATCAAGTTTATTACTTTATTAATCTCCTGTAACATTTTAACAGACTTTTGGCTCACCCCACTTGGAGGAATTTAAGAGTTCTGAGCACACATTTCGCATAAAGCCATCAAATAATGTTAAAGCTGGGGGAAAAAACCCTCCATTTTTTTAAGAGAAAAGGATTAACTCCAAACTGCTTTAAAAATACAATAACAGAGTTAGAAATGCAAAGAGGAATGAGCTGATGAACTCACATTTTCTAAGAGCATCTCTCTCTCATCCTCCACCTCCTGGCTCCACACGGTCATGTCATTTTTAGTCTTCTGGGTGACAGTGAGCACAGTCAGACGGTTGGAATTCACCTCTGGGAACAGGGACTCGAAGTCTAAAACACAGGAAAACAGCATGGTGTGCTCTGCTCTTCCATGTGAGCCTCCCCCTCTCACCCACATCAACATTTCAGGCAGATTTCCCTTTTTAAATTCGTTTTATTCCCATTTATTTTCAGTCGTTTCCTTCTCGAACAAATTAAAAACACAAACTCGGTGCTGGCAGAAGTTTCATGAGTCCCCCATTTGTTGTTTTATTCCAGGGCCAAAGGACTTGAACACTGGATTTTGGGGAGGGAATTAACTTCAGAATTTCCCTGGCATTAAAGCAGCAACTGAAAGTTACATTTTATGTGAAATGTTAAATATTGTCAACAGCAAAGCTTTGGTTTCCATTCTACACAACGGGATTTTTGTAATTATTAACTCTGAATTAACCTTTTCTACTCCACATTTTGTGGTATCAATTCCAGAGAGTTTCCTTCGAGGTTTTTACATTTTAAAAGTTGTCATTTCTGGGTTATAAATAAAAGTGAACCTTTTCTCAGCAGCTCAGGACAGGCTTGCACTGCACATTCCACCTTGACATTTTCAAAGTAGGTTTCAGCATTATTGATTTGCTGCTTCTGGGGAGCATCAGCACCCTAAAAACCATGAAAATGGGAATTTTCTCAGTTAATATAAAAGAGGAATAATTTTTTGTACATCAAAATATGGTTTTCTGATCAGACACACTTGAGCAGTTTCAGATGATTTGCAATGAGACCTCACATTTTTCAGGTATTAAAAGTGAAACAGATTTTGGTGTTATTTAAACCCACACAGAGATATTTATATTTTATAGAAATACCAAAGTTTTATATTTTATTGGGACTGTATTATGTTAAAGCAGAATACACATAAATCCAAAAATTGTATTATTATCTATAATATATAAATACAGAAATTTTTGTTAATTATCAGTCTGAAACAACAATTTAAGTATTAAAACAACATTAACTGACAGATTTCAGATCTACCTGAATCTAAAAACACCTGGTTTGCACTAAATGAACTAAGCCAGAATTTTCTGGTGGATTTCTGGGGAAAACAGGATCCACCCAAGCTGAAAACAGAACCTGGGGAGCTCCCCAGAAGCTGATGTTTCCCAAACACTTTGGGATACAAAGACTCATTCACAAAATCCACTCTCCAGCACTTTTCCACTGGAGATTTGCCCACAGACTCCCAAAATCTGAGAGCATTCCACAAACTCAGAGCCTGGCAAGCTGAGTCAGCAGCACTAAAGATTTGTGGATCATGCTGGCAATTATCAAGGTTTTTGTTGATAATGATGTATCTGAATCACTGCCAGAATCCTCTCATTGTGAAGTTGGGGGATTCCCGTGTGAATTCCACGGTTTTCACAACTCAGTGCTGCCCAAATTTTGCAAATCCAGGTCCATTAAATAAAACACTGAAGAAAATTTCGATTTGACTCAGTAAAAGGTGGTGAGATTTAGCAAAAAGCAAGTTTGGAGACTGAAATTCCCCCATGAAGCCACTCCTAAAATGCTATTTCAAAACACAGCCTGAAAGATTTTTTTCTCCTAAAATAAAACAGGCAGGTTCTGTGTAATCCCCTCTTGCCCAACCCAGCTAAAGTTCAGATTTCAAAACCATGCAGAAAATCCTTTTCCAGGAGGAAAGAGGGATGAGTTCTGTTTCTCTCCCAGCCAGGAGGAGTTTGTTCTCACCTGGAATTCATTGATGTATTGTGCCATGACAAATTCATGCCTCTCGCTCGCTGAGGGCTCTGCTAAAATATCAGGGAGGCTCTTGGAAGCTT
This sequence comes from Falcunculus frontatus, assembly GCA_013398115.1. Taxonomy (NCBI): domain Eukaryota; kingdom Metazoa; phylum Chordata; class Aves; order Passeriformes; genus Falcunculus; species Falcunculus frontatus. The sequence continues at coordinate 264,144 of VZRV01007186.1, read as the reverse complement.
GGGATTTCTTCTGGGAAGCTGTGCCATTGAGGTGGCAGTCAAAGCCAATATTCCCAGGCAGCTGGAATCTCTGATCCTGAGGACCAAAGGGTCCCATCACCTCATCCGGCCACACAGTCCTGGGACCTGCAAGGGGCCTCCTTTCAGTCAGCAAATCCCAAAAAAAAAAGCAGGAAAACCCAAGGAAAAACCCTTTTCCCACACACAGATTTGATTACAAACATCAGTAGTGCACGAGGAATAAAAATCACACTTCCCAATTGAGACAGCACATGGATTTAAAGGGAATAAATCTGGTTTTTCTTACATAAATCAGGAGGTGCAGCAGCCACATGAGGCTCATCTGAGCCAGAGGAACCTGCTGTGGAAAAAGCCTTGGGATTCCCAACTCTTTTGACCAAGGAATAAAAGCCTGGGAGGTAGGTGACCAATCTTGCTCTGTTACAGAGCACCTGAGGAGACAAAAAATAAAATAAGAATTTAAATACAGCTCTGTGGGTCACAAGAGAAATCTTCCCTTGATAATTGTATTAAAATTTTAATTATGATCAGCTGTAAGGTCAAGTTTCAGAAGTATTTTATTATTGTTTTTATAGTTTGCTACTCCAGGCAAAGAAAAAGCCTAAAAGCACTTAATAAAAGGGCTCTCACGTGAGGAAAAATCCTTGAAATCCTTAAATAGCACCACTGAAACCCCACAATTTAAACTAAATTATGGATAGGGATTGTCTCAGTGATTATTTCCATGCGTGTCACCCTGGAAAATACAAATCCCACCTGCCATAGCCTGGGTGTTTTTTGTAAAATTCAACTTTTCAGGTGAGGAACATAAATTCCTTTGAGAAAATAACATAAAAGGATTTTCCTCAAGCACTGGAGCTTTGATTCTGTAAAAATTTATGCAGTTTTACCACTAAATATGTGTGGAACAAGTTTACTTCAAAAGAGGCACTTTCAGAAGTAGTTAACTTTTAAAAGAAGAGAATTAATGGTGCTACTTGTATATTTAATATAAAAATTGTATTTAAAGTATCAGGACCTAAGGCAGTAAAAGGTTTCTCATTCAGCACCTCTGCATAAATATAAAATAATTCCTACCAAGATCATAAAGACTCAAATGCTTAAAGACACCTTTAATTTATAACTTAAATCAATTATTTACAGTTCAGGCCTGAAGCTGTCTCATTCTAAAACAGCTTGAAAAGGTTCCTGTAACACAACAAAAGTCTGATTCCACTTAAATCTTTTTTTCTCCATTATGTTAAGTCACAATTGAAATTAATTTTTGCATAATGATTACGTTATAAACAGATGTAAACAATTACAGGAGACGTGTAATTAGAAGAAAAGAGCATTTTTCCTTATTATCAGCCTCACTTAGCAGGGAGATGTCACTAATTACAGCTGTGACTGAGCTCACTCATGCAAATATTTACACACCTGCCATTACACGAGTGAAACAACACCGAGGAAATGAATGAATTATTCATGACCCCACAGCAAGAGCAATAATAAAAAAAAAAATCAATAAAAGGCGTTTTCTTCTCCAGCCTGAAATCAGCTGGGTGAAGCCGAGTGTTAGAGAAACACAGAATTCCTTTGTGGCTGAGCACGGGATAATATAAAAAGCAGAAAAAAAAAAGTATTTAATCCTCAATTACGTTATTCCCACGATATCCAAACTGAAAGAGGGCAGGGATGGGGATATTGGGAAGGAATTCCTGGCTGGGAGGGGCTGGGATGGAATTCCCAGAGAAGCTGTGGCTGTCCCTGGATCCCTGGCAGTGTCCAAGGCCAGGCTGGATGGGGCTTGGAGCACCCTGGGATGGTGGAAAGTGTCCCTGCCATGGCAGGGCATTGGAATTAAACCATTTTTAAATTCCTTTCCAACCCAAACCCTTCTGTAACTCTGTTTAATGCTCAGTTCCACTGTGATATCCACAGAAGCCGGCGTCGCTCACTCACATTGGCCATGGCAAACGGTGCTCGTCCCTCGCTGCCAGGCCCGGATATCCCTGGAAAAGAGAAGAAAAGAGGGAAGAGAACAGAAAAGGGACAAGGAAAAGGAAGGGAAGGGGAAAGGGAAGGGGAAGAGGAAAGGGAAAGGAAGGCGCTGGACTCCTCAACCCCGAAGCCTCTTCACACCCCGCCCGCCCCACACGGCTTCCCCCGCGCTCCCCCG
>VZRV01007186.1:244744-261725 GCA_013398115.1 Falcunculus frontatus | reverse complement strand
ATGGGGAGGTCTCCATGGCATCGGTGGGGTTGGCATCGGTCGTGGCGGGGCCCAGGTGTCCCCTCGGTGATCCCAAGCCGCTGTTGCCCCGTGTGGTGGGCGGTGAAGGGCGCCCATGGGTGCCGCGGCGGCGGGGCAGTACCCACAGGGGGCACCAGGGGGTAGTCACGGAGCGTAAACCGCCCTCATCCCCCCCCCCAGTCATTCCGGGGATCCATCAAGTGGAAAATGGGGAGAAAAAGGGAAAAGGGGAGTTTATTGAAGGGAATTGAGGGGGGAGTGTTAAGGAAAGGGGCTAAGGACGGGGGTTCGCTGGGAATGGGGAGCGTCATTGGCACTTCTGCCACAAAACTGTGACTTCAAGGGCAATACGTCAAATCATTTATACAAAATAATAAAAATATATTAAAATTTTTCTTTAGTGGTTTCAGTCCCAGTTGTTTTTTGGTGGGTTTTTTTTGTGGCAAGGCTCTGGCCAGGCTCCCCAGGGAATGGTCACGGCCCCAAGGCTGCCGGAGCTTGGAAAGATCCCAGCACGAGACTCGAGCTTTTCCTGCGCTATCCATCGGAATTCCCAGAGAAACTGTGGCTGTCCCATCCCTGGAAATGTCCAAGGCCAGGTTGGATGGGGTTGGGAGCACCCTGGGATAGTGGAAGCTGTCCCTGCCCATGGAACTGGATGAGCTTTAAGGTCCCTTTGAACCCAGACCCGTCTGGGATTCCATGGAGTCGCTCCAAGCTGTTGGACTTTTCCCCCATCCCCTTCAAATTTTAGCTGTCATTCCAGAGGGGGATGGAATCCAGGATCTCTGGGAGTGTGCAGTGCTGTGCACAATGCAACTCTTGAAATGTGGGATTCAAAATACCAAAGGAGAGGTGCCCGATCCCAAATCCCCTTGGAAGCTCCTCCCAAAAGCCTCTTTTGCTTGGTGCTCCTTCTCCAGGGGGAAAACACACACAAACCCCTTTGGAATACCACGATTAAGGATCTTCCTTCTCATTTTTTGCTGTTTCTTTGCTCTCTGTTCCAAGCAGTGTTGCTGGTTGAGGAAGGGGAATTTTAATCTCTCCCAAATAAAAGATTGGGCGTTCCCATCCCTCAGCGACTCTGCACAAGGCCTTTAATTTATTTTACTTCTAAACCAGAGATTTCTGCACATTTATTTTCCTTTGCCACTGGTTTATTAGCAGAAATTTGTTAACATAAACCAGTTCCAGAGGTTTCAATAGTTCAAAATCAGTTTTGTGTCCACGGTGATAATACTCAGCCCTACAGTGTCCTTATTGCATTTAATAAAGTTTTGGCTTTATTTTATTGGGATTATTATGGTATCCATTCCTAAACAATATGATATATTAAGTAGCTATAATGCAGTTTTGATTTTTGGACTTTTTCACGAGCACATTTGCTCACTGTTGGATGCCACTCAACTCTTTTATTAATTCAATGTTAGCACACTTAATTCTCATTTGCTTTTGAATGAAATATTCATGTGGAATCTCTGAACTTCAGCAAAAACAAAAAAAAAAAGATGAGAAATTGGAGAAATTCAACTTTTAACTCTTTACAGAATGTCATTTATGTCCTCTAATAGGAAGCACTCTGGATTACATCCAGCCTGTATTGACTTGTCCTTAGGCAATCCCAATTTATCTCCTCTCCAGGGCTGCCACTTCAAGATACTCCAATCAATCCCTGAGTTCTCAGCCCCTGAAGTTTGTGGCCTGAATTCATAAAGATTCATTTCAATAAAGTTTCTATTCAAAGGAGACTGCGAAATCAAACGATCCAATTACAGATTTATCAAATATTAATAAGGAAAAATCTTCCAGATCTTTTGGATGCCAACATCCTTCTCCCCTGGTGTCAGGAAAGTAATTAGCAGCTGGCTTTGATTAAATTCTTCCCTCGGAGATTGCTGCTCTCAGTTTGAGGGAGAGGAAGGAATGCACACGACAGGATTCCTAATTCTTCCTTTGAAAGCCTTTTTGGAAAAATCCCTGTGGGTTCAGTTCAGGGAAACTCCTCCGTGTCCAAAACCTGCAGCGGTTCTGGAGGTGGAACCTGAAGTTCATGACCAGGTTTTCCTGTTGTTATTGAGATGCTCTTTTTCCTCATGGGAGGGACGTGGAGCTGCTGGGGAGAGTCCAGAGGAGACCATGGAGATCAAAGGGAAAGGCTGAGAGAGTTGGGATTGTCCAACTTGGAGAAGAGAAGGCTCCAGAGAGAGCTCAGAGCCCCTTGCAGGGCCTAAAGGGGATCCAGGAGAGCTGGAGAGGGACTGGGGACAAGGGATGGAGGGACAGGACACAGGGAATGGCTTCCCACTGCCAGAGGGCAGGGCTGGATGGGATATTGGGAAGGAATTCCTGGCTGGGAGGGTGGGGAGGGGCTGGGCTGGAATTCCCAGAGAAGCAGTGGCTGCCCCTGGATCCCTGGCAGTGTCCAAGGCCAGGCTGGATGGGGCTTGGAGCACCCTGGGATAGTGGGAGGTGTCCCTGCCCTTGGAATGAGATGAGCTTTAAGATCCCTTCCCACCCAAACCATTCCATGATTCTTTAACAGCTCTTTTTTTTGGGACAGTACTTTCTTCTTGGCACCTTGAACAGGCTGCAGCACAGGGAAGAGCCTCAGGAATTCAGGAGAGAGGGATGCAGAGGGAACTTTCCCAGTCACCACCTCCCTCTGCCTGAAAACTGAACTCCAAGCCCGAGCTGGGATTCTCCTTCCATGCCCAGACTTGCTGAATTCCTTGTTCTGGAAAGCAGAGGAGCCAGAGGTGCCTCTGAGAAGCTGCTTCACAAGGAAAAAGTGGATTTTCAGCCGTTTCCTCTCTGCTCTTCCAGGAACACAGAGAAGCTGTGCAAACTCCATCCTTGGAGCCTTCAAAACTTTGCGATGAGATCCTGGAATTGAACTGGAAACCCCAAACCCAGGGTTTCATCCTTAATGTGGGTCTTTGCTGCTTTTATTCCCCATTCCACCTTGCTGTCAACCAGGTGGGATTCACCTGGAATTCTCCCTGCTGCTTTTCCCTTTGGATACAGCAGAAGCTGGTTAAGTGATGATAAAACCAACGAGATATTCCTTATTCCCACTGTCCATTTCTCTGTGCAATGATGGATTGTGCTGTTGCTCCCAATTTTCCTAATGGCACCCATTAAACTTCATTAGGACTGTGTTAAACCCGAGTTTAAATCGTTGGCATCGATTTTGCATCTCTAAAACCCTCTGGCAGCACGTCAGGAGCTGAGCATGCCCGGCCTCCCTGGAATTCCAGCCACATTCCCTGCGGTTCAGAAGGGCACAGGGAGGCAGTGGGATCTCAGCCTGTGGTCCAGGGGATTATTTAGGATCACCCCACAGAGCTGACAGTTCTCAGCCCTCCTTTGTCACTGCCCCAGCCAGGGAATTTTTAGCCTCTGCGCTCCAGCTCGGCCTTTTTGTTTATCCATTTCATTCCCTGTATTTATTTTTCCTCGTGTATACACTGGGGCTCCCCCTTCCCTTGACCTGCTGAACCTCGGGAATGAGGAATGGCTGTTCCTGAACGCCAGGGAAATGGGGATGGAGGAGAAGGGAGGGAAGGTTTTAACGTGCTCTTTTCCCACAAAAGTAAACATCCTCTGGCTATAGGAAGAGTAAACTTCCCCTGGAAATGGATGTGTTTACATGAACAATCCCTTTCTTCTGGCATTTCCAGAGATTTGCTGGCTACCACTGGGAAAAGAGGCTTTTAAGTGAGCGGTGCAAGTGCTCCAGATAAGTCTTTGCATGATTTGTTTTCTTTTTGGGAAGGCATTCCCCCTCTGGATGCATTGCTGTGAACCTGAAAGGGATTTCCTCCTTTATCTCAGGGCCTTGTGTCCCTGCCTTCTGGAATGTCCATCCCAATGGACAGTGGGAGGAAAAGGCCTTTTCCCAGAAAACTGACTCTGCTTTGTGGGGATTTACTGGGAATCCTTTACCAGCACAGCTTCCTCTGTATCTGGAAACCCCCAGTTTGGATTTTTACCAAAGAGAGAATTTTATCCACCTTCCTAAACCAGGATGTGCCATTTCCAGGGAACCCTGACATGGGATTATCCAAATGGATCTGAGACTGAGGCAGACACGAATTCATCTCAGTTGTTGTTGTTGTACCTTTTAATGTTTGGTTTAAGATGGACAAGCTTTAAAAGCTTTATAATTTCCTTGGTAGGGATTAAACAGGAATATTTTTCCAGGGAAACGTGAGCTGCTCCTCCTCACTCCTATGGGGAGAGTGAGGGCATTCCCATCTCCTTTCTCTCCAGGCAGCCCTTCCAGCAGCACCTCAGGGATGCAGCCACATCCCACACGACCTGTGGGGAACAAGGAACATTTGCAGGTTGGGTGTTTTGGGAGATATTTACATTTATGACTGGTCCCACTCCAAATCTGGGTATTTATAGAATTTAGGTATCAATAATTCAGTGCTGAGGCCGTCACCAAAGGTGGAGGTCAGAAATAGTCTGGATTAACTTGAATGTGACCTGAATTTGGTCCACACTGAAGCTGGGCTTGGAAAGGGACTGGTTTGTATCAGGACTGTGCTTTCCTGAGGTCCCAGCTCCTGGATGGAGACATCCAGAAGGAGCAGGAGGACCTGGAGCTTTCTCCTGGGATCTGCTGGTGGCAAAGACACCGAGTGTTCCAAGTCCTGGTGGTGCTGAGCCATCCATCTGCTCTGGAATGTGGCATTCCAGGCTCTGGGCTCGGGGTCTGTGTGCCGGATAAGGAGACAGGTTCCCCTCAGAACTGTATCAAAATCAGCCTTTTGTAGGCTGGTTCTATTCTGCTAAACCTTTCTTGATCCATCTGGGATGTGTTAGAAAATCTGAGGAGGCAGAATTCCTGCTTAAAGCCAGTGCCATGCCTAATGGGCTACTTATTCCAGCAGATTCCTCATTTAATGTTTCTTAAATATATGGGGTCATATTTTTTAACCCTCACGGATGGGAAGGGTGTCTCAGCAAAAGGTTTATGGCATCGTGTGCTGCCTGTGAGTTATGAGGCTGTTCCTGTCTGGCAGGGAAAGAAAGAGCCCAGCATCTGGCAGAATGTGAAACCAGAAATCCCAGAACTTCCCACTCGGAGGAGCTGGGATGGCTGATGGATGTTGTGATAAAATGTCTCTTTTGACGTGTGAGGCAGGACAGTTGGAGGCCCTTTCTGTCGAAATTTATGGAGTTTAACCAAACCTCCTGGCTGGAAACTTGAGGAAATCAGTCACTGTGTAGCGTGTTGCTGCCATGCCTTAGCAGGGATGCTGAAAATCCCTAAATATTCCTCTTTTCTCCCATGTTTTAGGAGCAAGTCTTGACTCAACTCTGTGAAAAAGGACCTAAATAGTGCCCAGAATTTCAGGGATCAGTCCAAAAAACCATCTTGCAAAGCCTCATCAAATTCTTGTTACCCACATTCAGAGCTCAATAAAGTTTCCAGAAGACTTTCTGATGCATTTAGTGAAAACTGGGATAAAAGTAGCCATTAATAGATGGTGCATATCAGGAATTCCCGGATATTTCCTCCTCTGAGCCACTGAGTGAGGCAGAATCGGGTGTGAACTCCCTGTCTGGGCTCTCCAGCATCCACCTGGTACTTGGGGGTGAAATTATTGCTGTAGAGGAGCCTTGGGTGGAGTCACGAGGTAAATAATTATTCAAATTACTGCATTTTGCTTTGTTATATATTTAAACCTCTTCACTTGGAGAGCGTTTTTATTGTGCAGAACAAAACCTTTCTGCTGCCAAACCTGGTTAGGTGCTGTCACATAATTCTGTCACCAAACCCATGTTCCTAATTTGCTTTTTTGCTGATGCCTCGTTCCATAAACACTTATTTATCCTTCAGGAAGAATAAGAAACAGTGGAATTTCCAGAACACTGGTGGGTTTAATTATTCTCTTTTTTTTACCAGTTCAGGAATAACAACCAACCTGCTGACTTGTCACCGACAGATTCCTTTTCTTGTGTTGGAATGACTCAAACAAATGACTGAAAACTCCATTTTGCATGTGTCAACCTCCTCCTTTCTCGAGGTAACTGAAAAGAAAGGCTCTTCGCTCTCTCACGTCGACTTCAGAAGAAAACATCAGACATCCCTCTTCAAAAGTTCTGATAGGAACAGATGAGACCTGTGAGATGATCAAAGGGAGGGGGAAGTTTGCTGAAATTCCCTGTCTGGGTGATGGAGCCGTGAAATGCTGTGGGCTCCCACCCTGCACGTCACATTTCAGCCTGCAAAGGGCTTCTTTGGTGCACATTGTTTCCATTTTCAGTTGTCAGGATCTTCCAAACGGCTGAAAAAAGGAAAATCGGTGGGGTTAAGGATGGGTTGATCTGTGGGATAAATCAGTGTGATCCTCTGGGATAAATAAACAGTGATCAGAAGAAATGGGATTCTTTGGAATCCCGTTTGGCAGTGGTGGTTTGGAAGGGATCGTTCCTGGTCCATTTTGCTGAATCCCTGCTGAATTTTTTTTTTTTAATTTTAAAATTCATTTGCCTCCCAGCCAGACGCACAACTTTGACAGCCCCAGGATCATTTAGCTGGAGTTGAATTAACATTTCCTTCAAACCTGCAGCTGAACTGCAAGAAACCCCCGAGACGCAGCAAAAATTTTCTTGAATTCGTAGGGTTTTTTTCAACTCCACGCAGCAGACCCAACATTTTGTGCTGTCTCCCAAATCTTTAGCTTTGACAGAAGGTAGAAATCAGTGTCTGGTGTGTCTAACAAAAGGCAGCATCAACACATCTCTGTGTACTTGAATATTCAAATTCACATCTTTATTCATCTCCCTCCGACCCGTTCCAAAGTCGCTCATCACCAGCTCTGGGGATGAACCACACGAGCTCTGAGCTCAGCAGAGCTTTCTCCACAGAGGGACAAAGGAGAGCCCTGAGGTCGTGGTGAGCTCATCATTTCACCACCCTGAAATCAGCATCCCCTGGGAGCAATCCCAGCTCAGCTGCTTCCAGCTGAGCCTGAACAGCTCCGGAGAAAGGAGAAGGGAGACTCCTGGGCTTGCCCTTCCTTCCTGCCCTGAATAAAACAACTTTTGGAGTGAATCAGTTGGAGGGAAGAAAGCCTTGGGGCAAAATGTTTCACTGAGTAAATCAGTTTAGTGTGGAAAACCAGCAGAAAGGCTGAATCTCTTTTAGAACATTTCTATTTCTGTTGTGCTCACTTTTTTCACCGGGGAGACGCCGGTCTTTGGGACCCAACCCTGGCCCTGGGTGCACCAGTGGCTGCACCTATTTCCCTATTCCTTTGGGAGCCTTTTGGGAGCCAATGAACTCGTGGAAAAAAATGGCATTTCTCGTTAGTATGGGTGTTATAGAGCTGATAAAGTGAGTGGGTTTGGAAAGGTCACCGAGGCAGGGTGGCTGTGACATCTCTTTTGTAGCACATCATTGCCTGGTGTGAGCGTTGCTGTCCCTCCAGACTCCCCGAGGATGTCGGGGAGGTGTCAGTGGCTGCAGAGCTGTCACCCTGCCAGCGAGAGGGCAGAGGAAATGAAGGCTCTGCTCCCTGGGGCACCTTGTGAATATTTATGGTGGCAGCGCTAAGGATTTCCACGGAGCTGCTCAGCCAAGGGGGGGGATCTGGAGCTGATTTTCTGCTGCTGTTTGCTTTGCAAGCTGCCAGAATCCATCCCCGAAGGCAGATGAGCTGCCTGGGTGCACAGCAGTGATGGGGCTGTGACAGCCACCTCAGCCAAGGCCACGCGTCCTCGCTGGGTTGTGACAGCTCCTAAAGAGCTCCAGGGCTGGGGACAGCAGGGCAGAGCTGATCATAACACACTGATCACCCCAAAAACGCCCACGGGGGAGGAAACGGGGGGAAGAATCAACTCACATCAGCCAAGGACCTGTCTGGCCAACCCTGAACTCTTGGGAGAGGGCCCAGCCCTGGCACAGGGTGCCCAGAGAAGCTGTGGCTGCCCCTGGATCCCTGGAAGTATCCAAGGCCAGGCTGGACGGGGCTTGGAGCACCCTGGGATGGTGGAAATGTCCCTGCCCATGGCAGAGAGTGGGACAAGATGGGCTTTAAGATTCCATCCCAAACCATCTGATGGTTTTATGACCCCTCTGCTAGCAGTGCCCCTCTCCAGCCCTTCCAGCCCTTCTCCTTGCCCATCCATGCCTGTGGAGTGATTTAAATACTTGCCAGTATTTAAACTGAGCCCAGCAGCCCTCAGCAGCAATAAAAGCCAGTGCTATGTGTTTGTGCACTGACTGCTGATTGCCTGGGTCGCTGAAAAGTGGGTTAGACTCAGATCATTGCCTTTGTCCACGTTCCTGACCTTTTCCCTCGCATATTGCGTGGCCCGCGGGTGGAGGAAGGAGGATTAAAGGTTAAGAAACCTCTCTTGAAAGAGTTAGGATGCCTAAATGTTTCAAATGATTCCTTTCCCCAGTAATTCCAATCTATATTAAAGCTAAAACCCTTCTGAGAGGTAATAAAACAGAGCAGTGGAGGAGATCATTGGGAAGATTAGGAAGAAGAGACTTAAGAGCTTACTCTTGATGCTTCTGGGTTTATACTTTGTTCTTGTTTTACTCTGTCAATCTCTCCTAGAGTTTCTCCCGGTGATTTTATTGTGTTTTTATGGAGCAGGGATGGTGCTGCAAACTACCAGGGAAAAGCTTGTTGTCGTTGAGTGGAGGGGGAAGAACATTCCTTTGCACGTTTTTCGCTGTTCCTGTTATATCTCAAATTTAGAAAGTAACAAGAAGCAGCATCCAGTTTTCATTAATGCTTCAGGGTTGGGGTTTTTTTTTTTTTTTTGGCACATATGTTTTCATTTCAGGCGTCCAAAGGAGAAGATGGAATTCCTCCTTCCCAGCACACCAGGACCAGCAGATTCCCTGGATTTTGCTGCCAGGTAGGAGCCTGGTACCCTGCTTTGTCTGCTTGGGCTATCCCTCAAGCCAGCAGCAGTGGGAAGTACAGGGCTGGTTTTTTGGGACAAAGGGTCGTGCTGTGACTGCTTCCCTTATGCGAGCGTTCCTCTTGACACAGCCTGGCTGGTGGCCCACGTTAATTTGCTCCGAAAAAAAAAAAAGGGAAAAAAGGGATGATATTCACGTTCTTGGAGGAGTTGTGTGTTCCATCTGGACACTGCAAACCTGTGAACCCTGTCCAAATAACTCCTGTGTTCTCCTTGCTTGATTTTTGTGCATCTTGTCAGTTAAATATATCCGAGAGCTCCCGCGGCAGGAGCGTGAGGGCGGCTCGTGCCCGTCACAGCCAAGGAGCACCCTTGGGAGTGCTCACATGGAGCATTTGCTCTCTGATTAAATCCCAGCAGCGTGGAATTCTGTTTGGGATGGCTCACAAGTCAGTGTTGGCAGGAATTCCATAGAATTCCCATGGAAATGTGTTTCGTCAGCTCGGGTGTGAGCAGGAGCTCCGGGCCTGGTGCTCGCTGCTGTGCTGGCACTGGGGGGACTGGGGGATGTTAAAAGGCTCCTCTCCCTCTTAATTTTGGTGTTTCTATGGAAACAGATCCCGAACAGGAATCGTTCTTTCCTGCTTTTTCTCATCCTGGTTTCGTCAGTGGGAAAAAGTGAAACTTGGGATGAAAGCCAGAGCAGGCAGCAGTAGGTGTTGCTGTGGGAGCAAGACCAGATCCTTGCTGCTCACGTTCCTCTTCACTTCCAAATCAAAATACGTGGAAATAGGGACTCCAAAAGCTTCAGTTCTTATTTGGGAGATGATTTCTGCATTTTATTCAAAAAGAGATTTTTGTGACCATGACTTCAGGCAGAGCATTGCCACCAGCGAGAAAGGAAGGAGGCTGCAGAGTTTTCCAGATTTCTCCTGACCCCCTGACCTGGAGCACCTCCAGCTTGGGTTTCAGGAATAAAAACCCAATCTCTGAGCACTGTGCCATTATGGAAATAAAATATTCTTTTTGGGAAAGAGAATTTGGATGAGAAGAGTTTGGGGCCAGGCCTGTGTTTGTCAGGGAGATGAAAACCAGCAACTTTGTGCTGTCTGAGGCATTTGGGTCTTGTCTTCATCACCACAAGAAGTGCAGGATAAGGAGGTGCAAGCTGGGGGTGAAAGTTGGGAAGAGAAATCCCTCTACAAGTCATCAGCGAAGCAGCTTCTTGGCAGTAAAAACTTCAGGAACTGTTTTCCCTTTGGCGATAAACTTGGAAGTCTGGACGTTGAGTGCTTGGCTGGAGAGGGACCTGGAGCTCTGGGGGCTGCAGGACCTGGTGCATCCGATGGATTTGGTGGTTTTGAGGCATTTCTAACACTGCTGGTGGCTGTCACTCGGTGTCACTGCAGGGTGACAGGTTCCATGTGCTCCAGGTGTTCCTTTTCTTTACTCCAAGGTGTCTCCACTAACGGATCACGTTTTGTTTCGTAGTTGTCTTGGTGAATCCTTCAGGCCCAGCTATCCCAGCACCTGTCAGGAATGAGGAATAAACTCCAGTAATTAAGTTGTTACTGGTCAAACTGGGCTGAGCCTCTGGCTGCGTCCAGGGAGGAGAAGGGTGAAAAGGGAAGGAGGGTGGTGAGCACTTGGACAGCTTCAATCCCAAACCAAACAGGAGAGTTTCTCACAGATTGGCTTGGGAATAATTCCCTTTTTGGGAGATTGCTCCTCTCTGTGGTGTTCAGGGAAAAAGAGCAGAGCTCAGGAAAACCATCTGTCCTGATATCTGTGAGGGGAGGGAGCGCTGGCCACTGCCCTCCTTGTCACCCTGAGAAGGAAAAGCAGAACTGTCCCAAGATTTTCAGGCTTTTCCCAAATCTCCCCATCCAGAGCTGAGCTGGAGCCCCTGATGGGATCTAAACCGGGTGTAACTCTCAGGTTCAGCACCTTGTCATGGTCTTCAGCAGCCAGCTCTGCTCTGTGTCCCTGGTCCCATCCTCTGAAATCAAAGGAGACTTCACTAGAAAAATCTCTGCTGCTTTATTCACACAGAAAAGAAAGAGTTAAACTTCCTTTTCTTTTCTTTNTTTTTTTTTTTTTTTTTTTTTTTTTTTTTTTTAGGGCCTTCCTTGCTGTAAGTTTTGGTATTTAAAATTAATGAAGAAAATGAGAAAATAATGTGGCTCGGATTACTCCTCCTCAGCTGTTTTGCTTTTTCTGGCAAATTGTTGCTTGTAGACGTCTGGCATTTTATTTCTTTTTGGTTTTTTTTTAAGCATTGACATCTCTCATCATGCTCCATATAACTCTTTCTTGGGAATTATGTGACGGGTGGACGGCCCCTCGTTCCTGGTCCTGCTCCTCAGGGCATCCTTTTGCAAAGCCCTTCTCCCCCTCTTCCTTCCCTCCTCCAACCTGTGGGCGTCTGACTCAGAGAGCTGGAGACTCATTCCGGAGCTTTCACGTGTAACTTCTCATTAATTAACTCGTGACTCAACATGTTCACATTAGCAGAGAGGGAATTTGCAGTTTTGCTTTTGCTTTCCCTGTTTTTGGTGCCACATGGGCACATGGTAGAATTCCTTTGGAGATGGTAACATTTCTGGGATAGATCAAGTTGTGGTTGTCCCATTCCTGGAAATGTTCCAGACCAGGTTTGGAGCACCCTGGTCTAGTGGGAGGTGTCCCTGCCCATGGCAGGGGGTGAAATGGGATGGCTTTAAGGTCCCTTCCCATCCAAACCAGTCTGGAATTCTCATTGTAGGGCTAAAGCCAGTTCTGGCACTGGCACCAGGCTTGAAAGGAAAAGATCTTCTGGAAGCAACAAGGTTCTTGCACAAGTGGTGGGAACTCCTCTGCCCACGTTGCCCTGCTCAGTGGGGTTGGCCGTGCCCCTCAATTTCTCCAGGTCGAAATCCTGGCACTGAGCTGGCCGTGCCAGCATGGTTGGGTTGGGCATCTTCCATCACGCTGGATTGAGTGTCTTCCATCATGTTGTGGTGGGCATTTTCCATCACGCTGGGTTGGGCATCTTCCATCACGTTGGGTTGGGTGTCTTCCGTTACACTGGGCGTCTTCCATCGTATTGGGTCAGGCATCTTGCTCATATTGGATTGGGCATCTTCCGTCACGTTCTGTGTCTTCCATCATGTTGGGTTGGGCATCTTCCATCACATTGTGTGTCTTCCATCATGTTGGGTTGGGCATCTTCCATCACGTTGTGTGTCTTCCATCATGTTGGGTTGGGCGTCTTCCATCACATTGGGCATCTTCCATCACCATGTCCCGTGTGTCTTCCATCAGTGANGTTGGGTTGGGCATCTTCCATCACATTGGGCATCTTCCATCACATTAGGTTGGGTGTCTTCCATCAGTGATGGGTCCAAATTCCCACATGTCCCGTATGCAGAAGGTCCAACCCCTTCATCAGCCAGACTTGCAAATGAGGAGTTGTTAACGAGCATGGAGGCTCCTGGCAGCAGCTCCTCAATTCTCCTGAGGTTTGGGAAGTGCCGGATGTCCAGATGCCGCCTCCATCGGAGCAAGGCAGGGCAGAGCGACGGCAACAGTCCCAGAAGGAGACATTTCCATGGATTTGTCCCATGCCTGCAGCAACACTTGTGCTCCTCAGAGGGGACCTCCCTCCTTGTGAGCTTTAAATGCCCATAAACCCCCAGGTTTCTCTTTCTTCCACTTTAGGAACAGTTGGAAAACTGAAGGAAAAATTGTTAAACTGAAGCAATTGAGTTGAGCACCCATCTGCAAGCCCAGGGCCAAGCCTCTGACAGGAAAAACAACTCCAAACCCTCCTGCACCCAAATAAGTCCAATAAAAGCTCCAAAGTTAATCTTGAACTTGAGCTCGCAGGATTGGGGTTATTAAAGTTATTAAAATCCAGTTGTTGGAGGGCTGGGGACTCCGTTAAGGAATCTGTGGCTCAGGGAGGAATTTTGCCCGGGGGGATTTCCTGGTTAATGCAGCTGTTGACTGGCAAATTGCTTTGCTGGCTGGGCCAGTGCTGGGATGCTTCCACATGGAATTGCTGCTGCTGCTGGAGGTGAAGGGGAAGAGTGGGAAAAACTCACAATAATTCAACCTCTGTGTGGGATTCAGGCTGCTGGTGCTCTGTCTCAGCTATAAATATTAAACCTGGATTTGGGATGGGATTTCAGCGTGGCCTGTTGGCTCCTCTTCCCGACCTCATCCATCTCCAAGCCAGAGGGGTGGGCTGCAGGATGCTGCTCTCCTCTCCTTATCCATTTTTCCTCTCCTTATCCGTATTTTCTCTCCTTCCATTAATCATTCTAATGGCAAACTGGGGGAAAAAGAGTTTAAAAATCCCTATTTATCTGTAGGAACACATCAGAACCGGAGCCAGCTCTGCCCCACAATGCCTGAGGGGAGTGGAAAAGCTCTGGATTTTGGAAGCTGGGGGATGAGAGATCCCACACTACTCCGTGTCTGCAGGGAGGTGACTTTCCAGGGTCACAGAGTGCTGGATTTATTCCTCTGAGAGCTCTAAACCCTCTTTGCAAGGGGCACGTTTGAGTTATGAGTTGCAACTCCGCCGAGTCCCAACGTCTGGGCAGAAACGATCCCCCAGCTCATTGTAAATGCAGGCAGGCCTGCAGTAAATAGGATTCAATTAGCAGGAAAAAACTCAGAAAACCAGAGTTTCTTTGCAGTTAGGAAGGCTGGAAGAGGGGGAAGAGGGGGAAGAGGGGGAAGAGGGCACGCTCGGGGTTGCTGAGCCAGCCCCGGTGCCTGATTCGTGCTGCACTGGGGAAATTGGTCTGGTTTGTATTAAATTTTAGATTATGTAAGGCTGGAACTGAGTCTGACTGATTTAAGTTGTACCAGGCTGAATTTCGAGTTCCAGCTCTGATAATTTTAGCATTTCTTGGCAGGCTGCAGAGCGCTCCCCTGTTAGACTGCACTGGAGATATCACCCAGTAATCTTCCCCTTCGTGAGAAAATTCATCTATTAAACCAAAGTTTTGCGCTGTAAAAATGTATTTAATATTATTTTTTGAGTGGACAACAAGATTTTTCAACCTGCCTACCACTGCTGTGGCTGCCTCATCCCTGGAAGTGTCCAAGGCCAGGTTGAACAGAGCTTGGAGCACTCTGGGATAGTGAAAGGTGCCAGGGGTGGGACTGGATGGGCTTTGAGGTTTCTTCCACCCCAAACCATTCTATGGTTTTATAACTCAGAGTTTTCACTGAAAACACAAACACTTCCAGCCAACATTTTTTATAAACCCCGAAGTCATTTCATTTTTTGGAAGGCTTTTTCAGAGGCGGGGGGGGGAAAAAACAACATCGAAAGAGCTTTGCTGGCTAAGCCTGAGAAAAAGTCTGTGTTACTTAATTCCCTTGTAGAAATATGTTTCGTTCCACAAAGGCAAAGGTGCCGGCGCTGCAGGTGTGCGAGGGGGTGATAAGTGCTGTTCACACGCTCAGTAAAGCAGTGTGCAAATAAATGACCGCATTCCCGATGATTTGAAACTCCTGACGGGTTCCTTATGGAAAGGAAACAGCCAGCTGTCTTGGGGTGACTTTATGATGTGTATCCCCTATCGTCGCTCTATGCCCGGATATGATTCCTGTGCCTTTCTGTGCCTTTAAACTGAGCCCAAGAGAGGGAAGAGAAAGAAAAAAAGGCCAGACGAACTTTTTCAAAGCAGTCTGTGCTCCAAGGTCACCACTCCTCTGCGTCTCTCTGCTGTGGGGAGAAGTGTGGAGGAAGCACCCTTCCTGCTTTTCCAGCCAGCTTCTTCGGCTCCGTTTCTTCAGGGAGAGACGGAGAGTTAAACCTTGTTTTTCCTGGGACTTTGGGTTCTTTTTTTCTTCTCTTCTGGACTGGTTCAGAACATCAGAACCTCACCGAGGGACCTTCCACCGGCCTGGAAGGGGGGCCCCCCATGCCGACCCAGCTCCGAAGAGGAGAGAGACCACACCCACAGAAGGACTCTCAAATCTTTCAGGTTTTCTCTCCACAGCGAGAGATTTCATTATTTAGCATTATTATTCTTTTCCTGTGTGTCTGTTAAATAAATAGTTTTTATTTTCTCTTTCACATTCCTCCGAGGAATATTTCTTTCCGGAACCTGGTGGGGGAGGAGCAGCTATAACCTGCCTTCCTTTGAGGAGACGTTCCTTTTGGACGTTTCCCTGAATTTGGCCCAAACCAGCTCACCAGCCCAAATAGATTCAGCCCAGAAATTGTGTTTAATGGACGAAACTCTCCGAAGTCTCGAAAGCGCGGCAGGAAAATGCGAAATCCCACGAGTTTGAACGGAATCGTTACGACTTCGCGGCCAAGAATTCTAACAATTATTGCACAGCGCTGGTCTCCTTCCTTTTCCCATCCTCTCCAGGCTGCTGTGATGGATGCACCTCATTCCCTGGATGCTGGAGAGCATCTCCAGCAGGAACGAGAGCCCCCCGGAAAGCGGTGGCTGTGGGCAGAGCGCAATCATTAGGCTGATTTCCCTCCGTAATGAGGTGTTGTGGAGCACAGCTCCATTGAAAAGCCTTTAAATAATGTTAGCATTGAATAGAACAACCTTCCAGGGAAATCAAATCCCTCGCCGCCTCTGGTGCTGCCTCTGAAAGGGAATCAATTTTCTTTGCCTGATAGCTTTCCCCAGCACTTAACGCGGATGGGGGAAGGCGCTCGTTGTGAGGGTTGCCCAGGAATTGCCTTCTGAAGGTCAGATCTTGGGGAAAAAAATCGAGGAAAAGAAAGAAAACAAGGTTTGGTGACCCCTGTCCTGATGGGAAGGACCTGCTGCAGCTGCTTGGATTGGAAGAGGGGCTAGAATGCTCACGGTAGGGTTTGGTTGTAGGTTTCAATTAGAGATACAATGAGTCTGTGTGTGTGTCTTCCTTAAAATTCCAATCAGGAAGCCAATCCTAGGCTGGATTAGGGCTCAGTGGCTGTTTGGGTGTCCCTGGTTTAGCTGCAGCATCCTTGGCTTGCACAGTCCAAGCCAGCCAGAGCATCCAACACGTCGCTTCCCTCGCTTTGGAGACAAAGCAACGCACAGAACAAATCCGAAAATCCCACATTCCTGGCTGGCTGCTTCGTGGCTTCACAAAGAAATTCCCAGCAAAGTGCAAAATCAGGGATTCCTTTAATAACACACTCAGTCCCCCTCCTTGTGGAGCATCCATGTGGCTGTTCCCTGGGTTTGCTCCATTCTGCAGCTGTGAAAAGCAGGAATGAACATTTTGGGGTGAAACCATGAGTGTTCAGGCCGCTCTCAATTCCTGTAGCGCAACCCCCAGGAAGTCAGGATTAATGAGCTTCCAGGGATCACAGGAGGCAGGATTTGGCCCAGGATGGATCCTCTGCAAAAATGTAAAGCCCAGGGATTGTGTAGGACAGGGAATGAAATGTCAGAGTGGGGGTTCAGGTACTGAGGGGGAACATTTCCCAGGAAAATCCCACTCGGAAATCGTTTTCCCCAGAAAATCCCAACTGCAGAGTGTCACCATAATGTGCCCTAATGACGGCGAGGGGGGGCAATTTTAGAAAGTGGTTTTAAAAAAAGCTCTGGAATCCATCTGGATTCTCTTAGGAACAAGCAAAACCTCATCAGGGACCACTTCAAAGCCCATTTCCTCCTGCTTAAATGATCTCGTGTGCGCCTGCTGCCGCATGGACATTGTTCCATTAGGGATGATTTTTGACTGTGCCTAATCGGAACAAACTGCTCAATATTCCACGAGTGATTTCCAATTTGTTGGGAGCCCTGATTCCTGCAGACAGCCTGGCTTGGCTTTGGAGGTGGATGTAGGGGGGAATTCACAGCCCTCCTGCCTGATGTCCTGCCCAGAAGCTTTGGAAAATGGGATTAATTGGGGGTTTTTAGGAAGTGTGGAGGGTTGTATTTTAATAGTGTGTGAGTTGTTTTAATGGTGTTGAGCTTTCAAATTGGTTTATATTTATATTTATAATATTTATGTTTCTAGTATTTATATTTATATTTATATTATATTTATGTTTATGGTTATGGTTATTTATGTTTTTAATTTTAATTTTAATTTCAATTAT
>VZRV01007186.1:226856-244700 GCA_013398115.1 Falcunculus frontatus | reverse complement strand
ATTTTATATTTATATGTTTATTTACATTTTAATCTTTATATATTTTAATCTATGCGTATGTTTAAAAATAGATGTTTTATATATTTATTATCTATTTTATAGGCTTAAATATACAATTATTTGTAATTTTTTCCATATTCCACAGCTCTGATGCCCAACCTTTCCATGCACTCTCCAGGATGCAGGTCCAACCTGCTGCTGCCACTCCAGGTATTTTCTTCTCCAATTCCCTTTTCCCATTTTCCCCTTTTTATCTCTTTTCCCATTTCACCTTTTTCACATGTGCACTGGCAGGGAAGAGCAGATGATGTCATTTACATCCCATTTGGATGATCCTGATGCCATTTTATGCCATACCCTGATGGCACAACAGTGCCTCAAATGAAACCCGTGTAAAAACTGGGATGTGCCCCCACTGCTCCTGTTCCCTCATGGAGCGAATCCTTTGTCACCCGGTGGATGAAGGGAGGGCAATTCCTGCCCTTTATTCCATGCTCCAGCACAGCCTGGGAATTGCTGCCTGCTGTGGAGCAGGGTTTGGAAGGAAAATATAAATTTAGGATCTTAAAATAGGTTTTTGGTGGGAATATAGGAAGGTAACGATCCCAGTTTTTGTATCTCTGGAATGGAATTCCAGACTGGTTTGGGCTGGAAGGGATCTTAAATCTCATCCTCCATGGGCAGGGACACCTCTCACTATCCCAGGGTGCTCCAACCTGGCCTTGGATGCTTCCAGGGATCCAGGGGCAGCCACAGCTTCTCTGGGAGTTCCATCCCAGCCCCTCCCCACCCTCCCAGCCAGGAATTCCTTCCCAATATCCTGCTATTCTCCCCCTCAGAATTCTGTTCTTTGAGCTAGGCAGCAGCTCCAGGCCCTGGGAATGTCCCAATGTTCCTGGTGGTCCCTGCTCATCATCCCAAACTCCAGCCTGGCCCGTGCAGGGAATGGGCCTCAGCAGTGGTTGCTCCATCCCTGCTCCCTTCAGGAAGTTCCTGCAGGGACAGAGTGAAAAGGAAAAGAGGAAATCCCCTATTTCTTCATTTTCTAGATATTAAAGAAGTTATTTTAATGGCTCAGCACCACACGGTGCCATTTTATTCGACATGCTTTAACATGTGCCAGGTGTGTATCCAGCAGCTCCAGCCCTGGAATTTTCCAGCAATCCAATAAATTATTGGGTTTTTTAATTGACTCCACTATAGCTTGAGGTCCACATTTGATATCCCCAATGTACCTCTGCCTTGATGGCCTTGGCAATTTTCTCAGAGCTATTTGACTTCCAAATCAGCACTTCTGGCTTTATTTCGCTGTCATTGGTGGCTTTGGGGCGAGTTTAAACCCCCCAAAACTTGGCTAGGCCATAAAAATTCATAATGGATGGAGTTTGTACTCCCCAAAATTTTGCTAGGCCATAAAAATTCATAATGGATGGAGTTTGTACTCCCCAAAATTTTGCTAGGCCATAAAAATTCATAATGGATGGAGTTTGTACTCCCCAAAATTTTGCTAGGCCATAAAAATTCATAATGGGGGTAGTTCATACACCCAAAACTTCGCTCAGCCATAAAAATTCGTAATCTGTGGATGTTTAAAGAAATCAGATTTTCAGGTAGCTGAAGTTTGCTCCTGCTGGAAGTGAAGTAAAGCTGTGTGGATAATGAAATTTTAAAGCAATTAAGGGGCCAAACTGAGAGAAAGTAGATGCAAATGAAATAATATTTTTTTTTTCTTTAGGGTCAACCTAAATAATTTCCTTATAGCGTAGAGGAGATCTGGAGGGATATTTTAGGGTTGGTTAATCCCACTGGTGTTTAGCATCTGTTTTTTTTAAGTGGGTCAATTTTGCCATTTTGGAATGAGGCAGCGGGCGGAAACATTTCTGAATCTGCTAAATTCGGAATTCACATCTCGTCCCTCCCAAAACACTGCTCTGCTAATTTTAAATTAATCCCTAAATTTAAGCTCCACAGAAGGGAAACAAGTGGTGAGAACAGACTTGAATTTTTGGCTGAGAATTTGGAGATGCAGCCCTGGGAAAGAGCTGGAAGATGCCGATGGATCCTAGGGAAGAACAAGAGGTGACACCTGGGAGATCTCGGAGAGGTTTTGCACATTCCCTGCCCCTTTGCCACAAAAGGGACCAAACCTCTCTCCTTGTCCAAACCACATTTAGGAAAACAAAGAAAATAAAACCACAGCAGCACAAAGTCTTGAAATCCTCACAGCGATGGGGCCATCCCCTGAAATAATCTGAAATAACCAACTGAAAAATTCCTGTATTTTTGATAAAGTGTTTCAGGTGTTATTTCAGAGCTGGATCTTTGTTAATTCTGTGCAGACAGACAAAAAAAGACAAAGCAGGAATGAGATTTTCCACAGCTCTTTTTGCTCAGTGAAGGGAATCGAAGATGAAACGTTTACGATGCGCCGCAAATCAATATCAGCCTGGCGAGGCTTTGACACGTTCGTACCTTTTATGAAGGAGTGAAGAGGATGGAAAATACATGGAAAAACAATATTCCAGAGCCCAGACACCTCTGTGTGTGATCTGATGGGCAGTGAGGGATGCACCCCCAGCTGGGAACACGCAAAACATGACCTGAAAACAAAGAATTCAGAGCTGGGATGAATCAACTCCCTGTGGGCTCCCTTTTATTAAAACAAATGATATTCGTGTTTTATGAAGTTCATTTATCCTACAACTGAAGAGTGAGGTGGTTTTTTTATTCTCTGGCTTGAATTTTATTTGCTTTAAGTATGTGAATAGCCAAACCACGGTGAGGGCACGTGGCAAAGCCTCCCAAATCCAGGTTTTTCCGTGGACACGGATGCAGTGTGATGCCAGGAAAAGGCCAAGGGACCACAGCAATATATAAAATGTGGGGGTTTTAGAACATGTCACTTAAAACATAACTCTTGCTCTGCTGGTTTGCTGTAAAAATGGTGTCCCAGTGTGGTTTTCCACAGTTTGGAATCAGCCAAGGCTTTGACAAGGGCTGGGAGAGATTTTTGGCAAAATGTTGGCGAGGTTTGACAAGGCTTTGACAAAATACTGAGGAAAATCAGCGGGTTTGGCTCAGATCTGGATTTGCACAGAGAACAAGGACACACAAAGACAAGGACATTTTGGCCCCCTGCAAACCCCAAATGGGAACTGCTGACCCTTTTGGGAATGATGGAGAGGAGGGAGCAGATGCTTCTGTTCTTGATGGAGGAAGGCAGGGAAGAAGAGCTGTGGGCAGGGTCTCAAATGCTTCTCATTGTCCCATAAACTCTGTTAATAATTTAATTAATTTGGGAAGAGCAATATTTAATTAATTTAGGAAGGATTTCTTCCCTGTGAGGGAGGTGAAGCCCTGGCACAGGGTGCCCAGAGAAGCTGTGGCTGCCCCTGGATCCCTGGAAGTGCCCAAGGCCGGGTTGGATGGGGCTTGGAGCAGCCTGGGATAGTGGAAGATGTCCCTGCCCCTGGCAGGGGTGGCACTGGATGGGCTTTGAGGTCCCTTCCAACCCAAACCATCCTGGAATTCGGTGATCCTATAATATAATGGTTTGAAACCAATGCAAAGTTGGATGGAGCTGCCCCGTGCCTGCTTTTCCCTTGAGATTTTAATTCAGGGAATTCTGGTTCTTAGAGAAGTGGTTTGGTGTTTTAAAGGGCAGAGAACTCAGGTGGTTGTGGTGTGTGTTGGGAATTTTCAGCATCCCTCACCTCAGTGTGACATGAGTGATGCCCTCATTTAAATAAAGCCACGATGGAAAACACGATCCTTATGGAAACCATGGATTGCATCAAGTCCCTCTGATTTACACACATTACTTATGGAAAAAAGGAGTCTGAAGAGCCCAGGAGAAAATGAAGGTGTGATTTCCTCTGCTGCCACTCCTGGGCTCGTCCTCTGTAATTTCAAAAGGCACAAAACCACTTCAAATTCTCCCACAATCGCCCGTCTTTGTCTGCTGCCGGAGCCGCCTGTGGCTTGTCACGCTCCATCCTCTTGGCTTCCCTGCAATCTTGGGGCTGTTTAGCCCTGGAATAATGTAATCCAATTTTCTTTGTTGCCATAAAGGCCTTAATTATGGCTTCACGGGATATTGTAATCAGAACACGTCGGGTTTTCTCCTGTGTCAAAGCGACGCCTGCTTCAGATCCATCAGTGTCCTTGTGTTGTCGGAAGCGCTCAGATAGGTCACGTGTGGGGTGAATTTATCCAACACAGGTTTTCCTCCAGCAACACAAACTCTCGGCTGGCTTGGAATTTCTGCCTTTATCTCGAGGTGATTGCCACAGAAATGTGATAATCTCTCATTTTTGCCAGTGCTGATAACGTCATTCCCACTTGGATTTTTCCCGTTGGCGTTTGCAGGAAGAGTTTTCATTTTGCCCAACCCTATGTGGTCGGTGACCTCGGGGTGAGCAGGCAAAAGTCACCCTGGTCACTCACAGCTTTGCTTAATTAACACCAGGGCTGTGTCCGAAGCCAAAAAAAAAGGAGAAAATAACACTTTTTGATGTTATTTTGCGTTTTCCAGGGAAATTTTTATCAGAAATACGTTTTTATTGCAAAGGTGCTGTTGGCTGGTGTCCAGCTTGCGTTGTTCCAAGTCACCTCCCCAGGAGCAGAGGGGATGGGATGGAATCAGGATTTGGAGGTACCTGCAGCCCCTGGCATTTTTGGGAGGCGGAGGATTTCAGCCCCAGCGTGGGCACAGAGGGTCATGGAATCAGAGAATCGTGGAATGGGTTGGAAGGACCTTAAAGGCCATCCCATTCCACCCCGTGCCATGGGCAGGGACACCTCCCACTATCCCAGGGTGCTCCAGCCTGCACTGGAAACAGATCCAGGGCTGAGCATTTTCCCTGTGGCTGTGGATTTGTTGAAATTCCCAGCAGTTTGTGTCCAGCCTGGCTGAGGACAGGAGGCAGGAATGCACTGGGAATGCTGTCCTGGGATGTCCTCTTCTCCACCTGAACCTTGTCAAGCTCTGCTGGGATTGGGCTGGGAGCTCTGGGCTGGTTTCTCTGCTGAAAAAGCAAATTAAATCTCTTCTGTTATTGGATCATTCCCAAAGTTCCTTCCCAGCGTGGCTTCCACAAAGAACTTGAGCCTATTCCTCCCATCTGACCTCCAGTTTGGCTGGCTGAGGGTGGGATTTCTCCTCCTGTTAAATGCTGCTGTGGGATTTTCCAAAAGGGTTTCTGACGTTGCTCTTTTAAAATAAAAGCCGAGCGTAGATTATAGCTATTTCCCCGGTTTAATCCCTAAATATACTGGGAATTATTTTATTTTCCCAGAAATACCATTTGCCTGGTGTACAGATGACCCCGGGGAGCCCTTTTGGGAATGTCCTTCACAAAGGGAATCCAGCTGGGTGTGAAATGAGCCCTTTTGTCCATCAGAAATGCGGGATGGGGATCGGGATCGATACATCCCTGCCTCTGGAATAGCCCGGCCACAGATCTGCCAACAATGGGAAGAGAGGTTTAAAAGATTCCCGCTGGATGCAGCCAGTGGCAAATAATAATCAGCATTTTAGCAGGAGATTAAATTGCTCCTCTCGCTCCTGTTTTAGTGCTTCAGCTGCAGCCCTGAGCCGGGAACGGTGCCCTTGGATGTCGTTACTTTTATCCTAAAACACGACAATAAAATCCCAGCTCCATGCAAATCCTGCCAACCTTTGGAATATCTGTGAGCAAAGCTCTTCCATGACTCCAAGTGGTGTTATCCATCCTGGGAATAACCTGGGTGAAACATCCCCTCATGGCTGCTCACTGCCCTCAAATCTTTTTGTCCCATTTCCAGTTAATTAATCCATTTTTCCCAATTCTTTGTTCTGGAGTTGTTGTTGTTCATTTTCCTGCAGCTTCTGCTCTTTCCCAGCATTTATGGCCTAATGAAGGGAAGGCAGAGCTGGGAAAACACCCAGTGTTATTTGCATATATGCAAATTGAGGGACTTAGCAGAATTTTAGGAATGGGAGAAGGTTGTGGGGATGGAAAACTCAGTGGGGAAAAAACAGGCTGGGAGCTCCTTTCTTCACATCTTCTCTCCATTTGGAAGCCAATCCATATAAAACTGCCATAACTGTTTTCTAAAAAAAAAAAGAGGTGGAATTGTGGTGTTTGTGCTGTTTGTTTTTCCCTGAATGTGGCATTTATTTTCCCATTTTATTGCCTTGCAGATGGAGAAAGTCTCGTTGCACTGAGCATTCATTCAGCTTTGAACCACGCTTTGTGCCTTCCCAAGCGGAGCTGCATGAAATTCCTTAGTCACATATTCCCGGAAAATGTAAAATCAGCTCCATCACTGTTATTTTTCTACTTACACAAGTAATTTTTGGAGGCTGAAAGGCAGCCTGTAAAGTTCACTGCAGCATTTCCAAATTCCACGGTCCTGATATTTGGGTTTAATCCTGAAATACCATCGAGGAGTTGTGCTGGAACTGCTTCATTTTCTCAGGAAAAGATTTAATTTAGCAGTGAAAATGGAGGAGGGAATGAATTTGAAAGGGTTTTTCCTCTCCTTTTTTTTTCAGACCAGCAGGAAAACGAGATCCCAGCCCTTCCCAGAGTTCCAGCCCTTCCCAGAGCTCCATCCCAGCAGTGTCAGGGAACATAAATCCCGCTCAAAGCCTCATGTGGATGTTGCCCCCTCCCTGCTTTATGGTGGATATAATTTAAACCTTCCCAGACTGAATATTCCCAGTTAAATGCACTCAGCCTGCCTTTCTCTCTCATTCCTACTGGTTGGAAATGCATCCCTGCTCCTGCTCCAGCTCCCAGGACAGGGCTCAGGGCAGCTGTGCCATCCTGTAACCTTGGGATATCCTAAAACCGCCAAGGATTTTCCAATTAAATTTTGATTTGGAGGCTGCCAGATGAGAGCTTTGCATATAATAAGAACTTAGCATTTGGGAAAAATTCCCATCCAAATATCCCACATTTCCTTGGCTTTGTTTCTCCCACAGAATCCCAGGCTTGTTTACTCGGATCCTTTTTGCTTCGGTGTCACGACCCTGCCCTTTCCTTCCTCCTTCCGCGTGCTCTGCTCGTCATTAAATCTCCGGATTCTGACACGAAGTCATCCCTGCTCCGTGCGTTTTTCCCTCAGCTCAGCTCCTCAGGGATATGGGATCTATCCAAGGACGGCACATCTCTTAAATAACACTTATGATAATACTTTAAAAGAGCCATAAATGTAATTGCTGCTGTTAGCTCCGGAATGTGCCGCTCGTTCCTGCTCTGATGGGGTGCTCACAGCCCCAGCTTCCCAATATTCCACTCCTAGGTTGGTTTTTACATTTATCTCATGGAATTCCAGGGTTGGAAGGGATATTCCCACTCCAATGGGATGCTCAGAGCCACAGCTTCCCAATATTCCACTCCTAGGTTGGTTTTTACATTTATCTCATGGAATTCCAGGGTTGGAAGGGACATTCCCACTCCGTTTTGGTGCTCAGAGCCACAGCTTCCCAATATTCCACTCCTAGGCTGGTTTTTGCATGGAATTCCAATGCTGGAAAGGATGTTCCCACTCCGATGGGGTGCTGACAGCCCCAGCTTCGCAATATTCCACTGCTGGGTTGGTTTTTATATTTATTTCATGGAATTTTAATGTTGGAAGGGACATTCCCACTCCATTTGGGTGCGGACAGCCCCAGCTTCCCAATATTCCACTCCTAGGTTGGTTTTTACATTTATTTCATGGAATTCCAGGGTTGGAAGGGATATTCCCACTCCGTTTTGGTGCTCAGAGCCACAGCTTCCCAATATTCCACTGCTGGGCTGGTTTTTACATTTATTTCATGGAATTCCAGGGTTGGAAGGGACGTTCCTGCTCCGATGGGGTGCTCAGAGCCACAGCTTCCCAATATTCCACTCCTAGGCTGGTTTTTGCATGGAATTCCAATGCTGGAAAGGATGTTCCCACTCCGATGGGGTGCTGACAGCCCCAGCTTCGCAATATTCCACTGCTGGGTTGGTTTTTATATTTATTTCATGGAATTTTAATGTTGGAAGGGACATTCCCACTCCATTTGGGTGCTGACAGCCCCAGCTTCCCAATATTCCACTCCTAGGCTGTTTTTTACATTTTTTTCATGGAATTCCAGGGTTGGAAGGGACATTCCTGCTCCAATGGGGTGCTCACAGCCACAGCTTCCCAATATTCCACTGCTGGGTTGGTTTTTACATTTTTTGCATGGAATTCCAATGTTGGAAAGGATGTTCTCACTCCAATGGGGTGCTCACAGCCACAGCTTCCCAATATTCCACTGCTGGGTTGGTTTTTATATTTATTTCATGGAATTTTAATGTTGGAAGGGACATTCCCACTCCATTTGGGTGCTGACAGCCCCAGCTTCCCAATATTCCACTGCTGGGTTGGTTTTTATATTTATTTCATGGAATTTTAATGTTGGAAGGGACATTCCCACTCCATTTGGGTGCTGACAGCCCCAGCTTCCCAATATTCCACTGCTGGGTTGATTTTTCCATTTATCGCATGGAATTCCAGGGTTGGAAGGGACCGCCAGCTCGTCTAATTCCAAGGAATTCCCCAGCAGGAACACCTTCCCCTATCCCAGGTTGCTCCAAGCCCCATCCAGCCTGGCCATGGACAATTCCAAGGATGCGGACAGGATGTGCAAGGTGGGATTTTTCCCTCTAAATCGTGGATTGGGCATGGAAGGAGGCAGCCTGTGAAAGATTAATGGAGCTATTGATCCCAGCAGTGCTGTAACAACTCGGCATTGCTCAGACATCTGAGGGCTGCCAGCATTCCCGGAGATAAAAGCCGGAGCGGGAATGTGCGTCTGTCTCCGTGACATCGTTCCTCGTGGGGCTTTTTTTTTAAATCCCTTTTTATTTTCCCCTCCCGTTCTGCCTATGGAAAATAAAGGAACGGGAGAATAACGAGGGTCAGGTGGCAAAGTTGTTATTTAGGATGAACCCCCGTGTAGGCTTCCAAATAATTTCCAGTGTTCTTGGGTAATCAAAGGCGGGAATAAAAATGGGAAGATCAAATAAATAACGTGGAGCTAATGAAGCTCTATCCACGTGCCAGCAAATGTCGGGGAAAAAAGGGTTGGACATGCAAATTCCTCTTCATCCTGCTCCCCAGGGAAAAGTTCAGACAGACTGAAGGTCATCTTAGGCATTGTGATTGAGGCATAACGTGGTGCTGGAAGAAAGAATCCCAACGGGAATCTTCCCCTTGTTTGCGGGATTTGTTCCCCGAGGAAGCCTCAAATCTGAAATGAGCCGAGGCAGAAATGGGGCAGAAATTCCCAGTTCTGGGCTGGAAACTGGAGGATGCCCACATCTACTGGAGGTGAACTGGTGGGACTGGCAGCACCCCAGATATATCAATAAATATGGTATTATATCAATAAATATGGTATTATATCAATAAATATGGTATTACATCAATAAATATGGTATTATATCAATAAATATGATATCAGATCAATAAATGTGAAGGAAGGGAGAAATCCTCCTTTTTTCTGGATATCCCAAACCAGGATCTCTGATATCCTCACATACAACCCCAATTAATTTTATTATTTAATGAGACACTCTCAAAAATATGAGGAGCAATTCAGGCCTGACAGAGGGATAAATTAGAAGATCTAATTCCCTAAAATATGAGGGTTTGGAATCCTGAATCATCTCCGTATCCTAAGGTAGGAATTTCCTATCTCACCTTATCCTACTCTGAGTTTTTCAGCCCCACTGTGGTGTTTGGTGTCCAACAGGAACTCTGGAAATGCACCTGTATACCTAAATTTTTAATTTTTATTATTATTATTATTATTACATCAAAACATCTTTGATGAGCACCTTGAGCAACCAATGTATAAAACTTTCAATCCTCTTGTTTATAAAAGCTTAAAACACTCCGAGAAACTTATGGAAAATGTGTAGGACGAGACAAAACCAAATAAATATCACATTTAATGAAGTGTCTGCACAAATAATGCATAAATTTCTTGTTGGAAACACTTAAAATTCCATGTATGAGAAGGAAATACAGATTGCAGAGGCATCAAAGCCTGTTGAAAAAACAATATGTTGGTGACCATTAAAAGTCTGGGGGATCTGATGAGATTTGTGAGGATCATTTCTCCTCCCTCTAACTCGTGCAAGATAATTGGAAGGACTGGAAAGAATTCCAAGCTGGGATTGGGAGATGGGGGAAGCTCTTTTCTGTTTGTTTTATTTTAAAACCACATTTTCCCTTCCTGAAGTAATTCCAGTCTTTTCCTTGTGGGAGAACCATCAAATCACGGAATCATTAAGGCTGGAAAAGCCCTCCAAGGTCGAGTCCAACCATCCCCAGCACTGCCAAGGCCACCACTGACCCGTGTCCCCAAGTGCCACATCCACACTTTTAAATCAGCTTTAAAAAGGCTTTTAAATCCCTCCAGGGATGAGGATTCCACCCTGTGCCAGGGCTGGACCACCTTTTCCATGCAGGAATTTTCCCAATATCCAACCTGAACCTCCCCTGGCACAGCTTGAGGCCATTTCCTCCCATGCTGTCCCTGTTCCCTGGGATCAGAGCCCAATCCCCACCCTCCTTTTCCTGATCTCAAGGACTCTGTTAATGGTTGGACTCCACGATTTTAGAGGCCTTTTCCAACCTTAAATATTCCATGATCCTGTGCTCTGTTGCTTCCCATCCTCCCCACCACCATTTCTGCTGCCTGGGGTCGGAGCTGCACAGCTCTCTGTGGATTTATCTCCACTGGGGGTGAGCAACCAGCCAGGTTTGGGGGTTGGAAAAACCAAACGTGTCCCCTTTAGCTCACGGCTGGAACCCCAGGGATATCCCGGGAAGGAATCCTATTTCAACACGGATTCCTTACCCACGTTAAGCCACCTCTTGGCTGCTCTCCAAAATGTAAACAGACTTCAGGGCTGTGCCTTGGGAAGTCATTTCAGATGTGTTAGCTCGGATGTTGGGAATTTGGGACTCCTGAAGCCCCGGGCCTAAAAGGAACATTGTTTTCCCTCTCATTAGTCCTTTTGCTGAACTCCAGCCACGGCCTCCCTGGATTTTCCCACCAGTATCCCTTTATCTGGTGGGGCTGAGAAGGAAAACCTGTTGCAAGCATTAAATATTTTCTGATGGCTCATCTGCTTAACTGTGGCTCTGTAGGATCAGGTTTCTGGGATACAGAGCAATTCCAAGGGTTTCTAATATTACAGTTCTGACTCTGAGGACACTGCCAGCTGTGGAGGTGATGCCTGGGGACACACCAGCGGAGTTTTCCAGGGAAAAGCTTTCCCATGCTGCCAGCAGGTGATTTCTCCTGGTGGAGGGATGTTCATGGAACAGGGATTGTGCTGCTGAGCTGCACTTTGGAAAAAAAGCAGCACCGAGCTTTCTGCAGGAGGGGCTGGGGAGGAGTTTGGTGTCCCTGCCTGGAATGTGCTTTTCCTGCCAAATTTCGGATTTTGACATCAATATTTCTGAGGCTGAGTGCTCAGGTTGGGATCCCTCGGGGATCTTTGGCTATTCCTACTGAGCTTGGAGTGAGGACCACGCTGGCCACGAGGAGCTCTGCACTTTGAGAAAACCCATCTCACTTCAAACATGGCTGGGAGTAGATAAAACCTCCTCCAGCACAGAGCAAAATTCCCATTTTGGATGTTTCTGAAGAATCTCCCTCCAGCAGTGAAAATCCAGGGGTAACAACTCCATGCCAGGATCTGCAGCAGGGAACAGGACAGGGATGTGCAGCATCACAGGAAGGATGTAGGGGAAGCATTCTCCAGGTGGGGTTTGCTCTCCTGCTCTGTGTTTTGGGAATTCTGTGAAGATGGAGGGTGGAAGATGGAGGACAAAGGGTGGGAGATGAAGAATGGGAGGGTGGAAGATGGAGGACGAAGGGTGGGAGATGAAGAATGGGAGGGTGGAAGATGAAAGATGGAGAGTGGAGGATGAAGGGTGGAAGATGAAGGGTGGAGGATGAAGAATGGAGGGTGGAGGATGAAGAGTGAAGAGTGGAGGGTGGAGATGGAAGATGAGGATGGAGGTTGGAGAATGGAGGATTGAGGACAAAGGGTGGAGAGTGGAGGATGAAGGATGGAGATTGGGAGATGGAGATTGGAAGATGGAGGGCAGAGGATGGGAGATGGAAGATGAAGGATTGAGGATGGAGAGTGGAAGATGGAGGGTGGAGGATGTAGGATGGGAAGTGGAGAGTGGAAAATGGGGGATTGAGGATGTAGGGTTGAGGATGGAGGGAAGATGGAGGGTGGAAAACAAAGGATCGGGGTTGGAGACTGGAGGGTTGAGGATGAAGGGTGGAGAGGGGAGGATGGAAGGTGGAGGATGGAAGATGGAGAAGTGCTCGCTGGGATATCGGGCTGGATTTTTCCTGCAGTTTTCCAGAGCCATCCTAAGGTGGCGGAGTTGCCGTCTGCTGGCTGCTTTGCGATCCAAGGGGAGGAAAGGTATTCCAGGGAAACGATCATTTGTCTTGCAAAGCAGCCTGAGCTTTACAGGAGAGCGAAAGATCTGAGAGCAAATTAGCGAGTACTAATTACAAATGTGCCGGCGCTGGAATATTCAGGTCATTACAAATTTGTAACTCCCTTTGAATCGCTCTGCGGCAGCAGATGAGCAGATGGCGAGAGATCCTGGCAGCCGGTGTCCCACCCTGCCAGGGAAAACGGGGCTGGAATTGTGCCCTGCCCTGGGCCAGGTGCCACCACAGCGGCCCCGGTGCCACCCCAGGGCATTCCCAGCCCCCGTGGGACACGGATGTGCCACCTCCTTCTTGGCTGTAGTAATTCCAACCAAAAGTGCTGCAAAATCCATGGCGTGAAAGGCTGGAGGGAAGGATTTGATGCCCCGCAGCATCCGTGTGATGCAGGGGCTGGAAGCGGAGTCGGATGGGGTGGTTTGGCTGGAAATGGCAGCTGAGCTGTGTGGGGTCACTGGTACCTGTCAGGGCACTTCCAATCCCTTCCCAAGCTTCCAGGTGCCGCCAGAGCAGGAGGGATGTCTGAATCCAGGAATGTTTTGTTTCCTCGAGGAAAAATGAGGTGGAATCACTTTAGCTGTGCTGTCGTTATCACTGGAATTTTATTTTAAATAATTGTAAACTTTATCTGATGTAGCTGGAGCCATTTCCATTCATTCTCTGCGCTTCTGTGTTTGTAACATTTAGGATAAAAATTAATCCGGGGGGAAATTATCCTTGGCACTTCCGTGGAGCTTTTGATGGATGGACATGGGAGATGACCTGGTTTTGGCAGAGGACAGAATCACACCAGGATATGGAGAAGATCTTCAGCTGCTCTCAGTTTATGCACTCCATGAAAGGGAACATTGCCTGGACATGCCTGATGCACCCTCTGGAGTGGGAAGTTGAGCAGGACAAAGCTGCTCATAAGGAATATTTTACTCCACAAGGAGCAAAAATCAGGATTTGCTGTGTTTGAGTTACAATTCCTTCTCTCCACTCTCTGGGAAGCAACACAGATGCATCCATTGCTGCTGCAGCAACTCCAGTTGCTGCCTTCTGGGAAACCTGATCTCAATCCTTGCATCCCACCTGGAGAAATCCCAAGGAGGCAGGCACAGCTTTCCAAAGGAAATGCTAAATGGGAAGACCCTCTGGAAGCTGCGCTCCTTGGAAGATGCCACCAACTGCTCCTTGGGCTGTGGGAATGCTGCCAGGACAAAGAATCCTTGGATTTCAGGAAGTGGGGAGAGCTCCAGGAGGTGGAGGGCTGGGATTCCACCCTCTCCATGGGCATATCCAACTCAGCTCAGAGCATGGGGAGGAGGAAAGCGAGTGGCTTTGTGGGCTGTGGCATGACAGGAATTTCTCAACGTGTAACAACTGCAAGAAAAAATGAATTAAATAATTTGGGGCCGTGTCTTATCTGCTGTGAGGATTTGCAGTGCTCAATAAGCCGTGAAATTCCTCATTTCTCAGCGGGGATGCAGTGGGCGACTGCGCTGCCTGAAAAACACCCACAGCTCCCGCTCCGAGCACGGAGAAACCAGGGAGAGACGAGTCTGGATTCAAAGAATGGAGAGGAGAACGGGGATTTGGCCCTCAGATGGTTGCTGAGCCACTGACCTTGGCTGCTGCGGGGCCCTCCTGCATCACAAATATCTGATCCCACGTGTAGGAGGGAAGGGTGGGCAGTGATCCCTGTCCTGCTCCCCCTGAGGGTACAAATTCCCTGAAAAAATGGCCCTGGACAATTGTTTATGGATTTAATTGTGATTCCTTGGCCTTGGCGGCTTCCTGCTGCAGCAGCACTGGAAGCACGGGTTAATCTGTGGGATATCCACATTTCCAGGTTCTTTAGGTCCCTCTCTGCTCATGCAGAGAGCCGGAACCACACAAATATCCTAAATTCCGGCTCTGTACTGCACCTGATCTCCCACAGACTTGGATAACCTCCTCATTTCACCAGCGATGCCCTCTGGAGAACGCATCCAAATCCCTCCCGTGGAGGCAGCTGAGGTGCAAACAGGACTGGAGCAGAAGGGATGGGGCATCCTGGTCCTGATCCCTCCTCATTATGCACTTGCAGTGGCTCGGAGCAATCAGGCGTCCCTTTCTCAAGGACATTGACGGATTAGCCTCATCAGTCCCCTGCTGCGGCCGCCAACTTCGCCCATATTAATCAGAAAAAACAGCTCCCTGATTGCCATTTAAATTGCACAAAAGATAGATTTGTCTTGGGGAGGTCCGTGACATTTCGGCGTGCCTTGAAGGAGCTTTGCCGCCCGTGCATCCCAAGAGGTTGGAAAAGCAGGAAGGAAACGTTTTGCCTCGTCCTGTTGGGCTCCTGCCGGAGTTTGAAAATGTGGCAGCTCCTTGAGGTTGTGGTGGGGAGATTTTGCTGGGTAATATCAAACACAAACACTCGTTGCTGTAATTTGGCTTCTGATTCAGGCTCTCCACGGCCTCCTGCTCTAGCCATGGATGCTCTGCCTCGTTTTTCCCTCCGAGGAGGCGAGGAAAGCAGCTGTACCCTATAACTGAGGGGTTTGGGGTGTAGGGTTGGGGCTGGGTTTGGGTTTCCTCCCTCTGCCCTCAGGGGCTGAGAGTCATGGAATGTTCATCTCCTGGGGACTCCTTGGTCCCCTCCTGCTGCTGTTGGACATCAGAGAATGACAACGAGACACGGACCCAAATCTGGGGGGGAAATTTGTCTCTTGAGCATCATGGGCTGGCAGTTCAGATTTTTTTTTGGACAGCCATAAGAATGACTCAAAGGTGAGGCAATAAATATGGGATTAAATGTGGAGAATGGAATCGTGGAATGGTTTGGGTTGGGAGGGACCTCAAAGTTCATCCCATTCCAACCCCCTGCCATGGCAGGGACATCTTCCACTATCCCAGGTTGCTCCAAGCCCTGTCCAGCCTGGCCTTGGACACTCCCAGGGATCCAGGGGCAGCCACGGCTTCTCTGGGCCCCCTGTGCCAGGGCCTCCCCACCCGTCCAGCCAGGAATTCCTTCCCAATATCCCATCCATCCCTGCCCTCTGGCGCTGGGAAGCCATTCCCTGGCTCCTGTCCCTCCATCCCTTGTCCCCCGTCCCTCTCCAGCTCTCCTGGAGCCCCTTTAGGCCATGGAAGGGGCTCTAAGCCCCATGTGACAGGTCCGGGATTATTCCTGGAGCATCCCTTGAGGAAAGGCTGCACAGAGGAGGATCAGACTTCCACAAAGTGCCAGGGTGAACCCATCCCAAAACACCTGTGAGGTTTTACAAACCCCTCTTGGAGCTGCCACACGTCTCCCAGCAGGATTCCTGTATCCCCACGCACCGTGAGGATGCCAGGCAGGGGGAGATTTTGCTTTTCCAGGGTGTTCTCACTGCCTTCGGGACTATTTAAAGCCCGTAAAGCTAAAAAAACCCCCTGTTACTCCCCAGCACATGGTGTGTGTATCACCTCCTGCCAAGCAGGGCCGTGTGCTCCCCTCAGGCGCTGCTGGGCGAGGAATTCCACCCGAGATCCATGGATGTGTCCTTAGAAACGACTCGTTAAGGGAATGACTGCACCTCCAGGAGCACAGCCCTGCGTTAATTACTGTGCCAGGTAATGCCTCTGCCACAGGAGCTGCTCGGCGTTAATGGCTCTGGCAGCGCAGCCTTTTCCAGCTCTTTATTCCAGCTCTTTATTCCAGCTCTTTATTCCAGCTATTTGTCCTGCCCCGGGAGCTGCTTTCCACCGGCCAAGGAGCTGCCCTGTGCCAATTTTTCGGCGTGTAAACGGAAATAGTTTTGGAGGTGTCTAAAAGAGGCTTGATGGGGTTTTCCAAGCTCCTGTGGTCCCCCTCATTCCCACGTTTTCTCCCTGCTTCTCCCTCCTCCCACGAGGCTGGGAATCCTTTTGGTTTGAGTGCTTCAGGAGTTTATTTTCCCCCCTTTCTCATTGATATTTGCTGGCTTTGTTAGGTGCTGATCTGCTCCCATCTCGTTCACGTCCTGACCTTGCAGCCTCCCATCCTCTCCAGGAGATTACATCCCGATTTCTTTCAAAGATCTCCCTCATAATGTTCAAATTATACATTAGGCCCAGACAGAACACAAGAACGTTTATTTTCAGAGAGAAAACAGCCCTCAGCAGACCATGGAGGGATGTGAGAGGAGTGGAAGGATCTGTTTCCATGGAATTTTCTTTCTTTTGCATAAAATTTGACAGGAAGCTGCAATTGATTTTTGTTTTCTTGGATAAATAATCATAAATCATAGAATGGTTTGAGTTGAAAGGGACCTTTAAAGGCCATCTAATTCCAATCCCTGCATGGGCAAGGACACCTTCCATTACCCCAGGTTGCTCCAAGCTGTGGCTTTGGACACTTCCAGGGGTCCAGGAGCAGCCACAGCTTCTCTGGGAATTCCATCCCAGCTCCTCCCCACCCTCACTGAAAAATCTCCTTCCTTATATCCAATCTAAATCAACCCAAATCCTTCATTTTAAAAACATTCCCCTTGTCCTGTCACAGCAGGCCCTGACACAAAGTTTGTCCCCATTTTTCTTACAGCTCCCCTTCCAGTACTCTCTCCTTTTCCTTCTGGGAAATTTTTTTCCGTGGTGATTTAGGGAATTTTGGGACGATTCAGGGAATTCTCCCCACTTGTCTAACAAGATGTACAGATATGCCAAAGATTGGGATGTTCGCCTTCCCCAGGGTGGGATTTCTGCACGTGTGGCTCTGGCCAAGAACTCCCAGCCACACATTCCATCCTCTTTATCCCAAATTTCTCCTGCTGGAAACAACCAACCCGTGACAACCTCTCTCTTTTCCCCAGAAACTCTGTTTGAAACTTGTCTGCATACCCTGCTCGCTTTAGGAAATGTTCTGCCCGTGGCTGCCAGATAAAAAGCAGAGATAAGAAATGGACTGACCCCGGCAGAACATTTTTAGAGCAGAAATTTAAAATATTATGGATTTTTTTTCCCGGTTTTCTGGGCGAGAGCCAGGGAACCAAACCCTGCTGTGTTACCTGGTGCCTCCTGGGTGATGGATGTGCTCGAGGAGGGGATGGTGGAGATCCCAGGGCAGCTGGAATTGCTGTGGGAAGGCAGAGTGAATCCAGGGAATGCGTGAAGCTGTGTTAAGTGGAGAGGCTGCAATCCCAGCACGTTGGGAATTCCTGGAGCTGACGTGCTCCTGGGCAGATCCCACAGGGGGTAAATGAAGTGTTTGCTGAGGAAACCACAGAAAATCCTGTGAAAAGCAGAATCCCAAAAGATTGAGGGGCTCAAGAAGAAAATTCCTGGGGAAATTTCTCCAGCGTGGATTTAGAATCATGGAATATTTTGGGTTGGAAAGGATCTCTAAAGGTCACCTCACC
>VZRV01007186.1:171984-220923 GCA_013398115.1 Falcunculus frontatus | reverse complement strand
TCCTTCCTTCCTTCCCTCCCTCCTTCCTTCCTTCCCTCCTTCCTTCCTTCCTTCCCTCCTTCCTTCCTCTCTTCCCATGGAAAACAGAGGTGAAAGTGGGAAACGTTCCCAGTGAAGATGTAGGGAAGAAGGGCAGATTTTCCTGGAGATGGACTGATGGGAATTGTGGTGTTTGGTGCTTTAAAAGGATTCATCCTTTTGGGTGGAACAACCCTAAAAATCTCCTGCCTGTGGGGTGTTTCCTTAAACCTGCTGTGCCCTCAAGGACATCGGGAATTCACGGCCATCGGGAATTATACATCACTAATTTGGTGACATAAATCTTGGGAAATGGGCATCTCATTCCACAGCCAGAGCTTCCAAAAAAAAAAAAAATAGGACTGAGGAAAGGCAAGCATTAAAAAAATTATCATCAAACCCCCTTAAGGCTGCCCCCCGTCCGTCCCCATCTCCACACTTCCCTTTGGAAGGGGCTCAGGATGATAAAAACATGGATTAAAACGTGATAAAATCACGGGATGACCTATTCCAAACGACAAGGTTAATGCCCTCTTGATCCATCACCATCCATTTCTCAGCTGCAGGAGGGATTTGTGCATCCATCACCAGGGAGGCAAAGGCTGTTCCCCACCTCTGCTGGCCCATCTGGGTCTGATCTCGAGTAGGAGACCCCAGCTGCTTCCCGCTCCCCATCCCTGCGTCCTTTCCCTAAACAAATGGATGTGTGGAGGTTTTAAAGCACTGGAAATTCTGGATTTTCCCTCTGGAGCCCGGTGTGGGTTGTTCCTTTGGCAAGCTGGGAATTGGCTGTGCTGGGACAGGACCAGGAGAGTGCTGGGCTGGTGGGGAAATATTAAATGTGGAGCCCAGCAGAGCAGGAATTCAGGGATGGAATCCCACATGACTGAAAACCTTGGGCATTAGCCATGAAATTTCCTCACCACTGGAGAGAAGGATTTGGGTCCTGGCTCTGTTTCCTCCACACCAGACTTAAGGAAAAGAGGAAATGGCCTCAAGTTGTACCATGAGAGGTTTAGGTTGGATCCGAGGGAAAATTTCTTCCCCAAAAGTGGTTAAACCTTGTAACAAACTGCCCAGGGCATCGATGGAGTCCCCAAGCCCTGTGGAGGTGGCACTTGGGGACATGGGGCAGTGGTGGCCTTGGCAGTGCTGGGAATGGTTGGACTCAATGAACTTCGAGGGTTTCCATCCTAAATTTCTCTTTGACTTCTCAAGGAGGGCTGGAAATCCCCTCATTTGGTCCATGACTCTGAGGGGTTTCTCTGGCCCTGAGAAATTTCAATGGGGGGTTGGACTAGATCATAAAATAGGTGGAATCTAATCGTGGGCAGAATCCCAGAATCCCAGATTGGTTTGGGTTGGAAGGGACCTTAAAGCCCATCCCATTCCACCTCTGCCAGGGGCAGGGACACCTTCCACTATCCCAGGTTTCTCCAAGCCCTGTCCAACCTTTAAAGATCCCTTCCAACCATCCCTCCTATGATCCTACAATGCTCTGGAGAAGTTTGGACAGCGGGACAACCCTGCTGGAGCCCCTCCCTCCTGCAGCAGGGAATAAACCGAGATGAGACTCCCAAAATCCAATTTTACAAGACGGAGCTTCCCAGCCCAAGCCCCATGGATCAGACTCCACAGTCCCAGCTGGAATAACGAGCGCTGCAGCTGGAGGATGTAATGGGATTGGACACGTCGTTACATCCGTGCGTGTCCGCCAGCCGAGCCAGGGGGAAAATGGGATGAGACACTTCCAGCAGCTTTGGGGGGTGCGGGATTCCTGATGGATGAGGGGATTGGCAGATTTGTCTTGGGGAGAGCCGTTCTCAGAGCTGTTCGCCGTCGCTCGGCGACGTGAGGGACGAGGAGTTCGTCACTGTCCCCTGGATTATGCACGAGCCCATGGAATTTTGGGCTTTCATGGATGAAGACACCCAATGGGATGTGGATCTGTGGCAGGAGGGACATGGAGACAACAGCTGCCCTCCCAAGATATGTGCAAAGGGACGCATCAGCAGTGAATTATCCGGTATTTATCCATCGCTCCCACAGCCAGCAGGAGTTGTTCGTTGTTGTTTATTCCGTTCTTAATCCTTATTGTGGATTTAGGCCCAAATTAGTGCTGGAGTCTGGGCTGTGCCCAAAGCTGGTGGATTTATTTCTATATAAAACCAATATGTGTGACAGCAATTTTTGGCTTTACGGGCGTGCAGGGTGCCACGAATACCCCAAAACCAGGGAGCTGAGAGAAGACGGGATGTGAGATTCGGGGGATGCACCCAAGGCCAGCTCCTTGAAATGAAACCAAGCTTTTACTGCAAGAAGAGGCAGATTTTTGATCATTATCTGCTTTTCTTATTACAAAGCACTGTGCTTTAAATGAAAATAGAAAGTGAGTGTTTGCCGGGGACTCTGTGACCCGGCCTTGTTTCCCGTCGTGCTGGCGGTAATTAAGGTGATGTGTGCACAGTTAAACCCACACACCTCGAGCCGGATGTGGCAGCAGAATATTTAGGCCGGGACTAAAAGCCCTGATGCTGATTTTTGTAAGGCGATGCCCTTTAATAGCTGCCTGTGTGTGCAGAAGCCCCCGCTGCTGATAAAGGCACGATTGCCTGAGGAAATACCCCGTAATTACCTCTGGAATCAAACAGGGGCGGGATCCAGATGGATACAAAGGTGGCGTTTCCCGGGAATTTATGGGGCTGTCAGAGCCGTGGTGAAACAGAGCTGAAAAGAGAATTCTCGTGGATTTCTACGCTGAGGGTGGGGAGGCTCTGGGAGAGAAGCTGTGGCTGTCCCTGGATCCCTGGAAGTGTCCAAGGCCAGGTTGGATGGGTCCCTGGCAGCAGGGTTTGGTTCCCTGGCTCTCGCCCAGAAAACCGGGAAAAAAATCCATAATATTTTAACTTTCTGCTCTAAAAATGTTCTGCCAGGGTGAGTCCATTTCTTATCTCTGCTTTTTATCTGGCAGCCATGGGCAGAGCATTTCCTAAAGCGAGCAGGGCACGCAGAGAAGTTTCAGAGTTTCTGGGGAAAAGAGAGAGGTTGTCACGGGTTGGTTGTTTCCAGCAGGAGAAATTTGGGATAAAGAGGATGGAATGTGTGGCTGGGAGTTCTTGGCCAGAGCCACACGTGCAGAAATCCCACCCTGGGGAAGGCGAACATCCCAATCTTTGGCATATCTGTACATCTCGTTAGACAAGTGGGGAGAATTCCCTGAATCATCCCAAAATTCCCTAAATCACCACAGAAAAAAAATTTCCCAGAAGGAAAAGGAGAGAGTACTGGAAGGGGAGCTGTAAGAAAAATGGGGACAAACTTTGTGGCAGGGCCTGCTGTGACAGGACAAGGGGAATATTTTTAAAATGAAGGATTTGGGTTGATTTAGATTGGATATAAGGAAGGAGATTTTTCAGTGAGGGTGGGGAGGAGCTGGGATGGAATTCCCAGAGAAGCTGTGGCTGCCCCTGGAAGTGTCCAAGGCCAGGACTTGGAGCAACCTGGGATAGTGGATCCCTGCCCACCTGGATGGGCTTTAAAGTCCCTTTCAACTCAAACAATTCCAGGATTCCACATTCTCAGCCATCACTGAGGGGAGCACAAGGAGCCACTTTGCCTCCAGCTCTGCACCGTCCCAAATTCCCACACGGAGGTGCCCATCCAGCTGCCTCCAGGGTTTGCTGTTTGCTCTTCCCAGCTGTGCCTGTGGGCAAACACAGATCCCAAAAGCTGCTGGTGGTTAATCAGGAAAAGATCCCTGGCCAGGGAATGCAAACAGCTCAGGGAGTGTGGATGGTGTGTGACCACAGGAATGAAAGCCACTCAAGCTGCCTGGGCCTAAAACCTCTCTTTCCATGCCTTTGAACCAAAACAAAATTCCCTGGGCTGGAAAGGGGAGCGGGAGCAACGTGCAGGGTTCCCCGGAGGAGCATTTGGAGCAGGGAATGCAGGAATGTGGGCTGTGTTCTCTGGGAAATGCTGCTTTGCTTCGATGCAGCTCCACGATTTTGGTGATGGCAAATAAGGCTCAATTCCCTTTCTCTCACCACAAAACCTGGGAATGATTTGGCAGGGTGGAATGGCTTCGTATGCAAGACTTTGTTGCGAAGCAGAATTTCCCCAAAACCTTAATTTAAAAAAAAAAAGAATCCTGGAAATCTTCCTTTGGACTGTGCCGAATTTGTGGATTGTTTTGATTCTGCTCTTATAACGACTTGCTGATGTCAAGATCAAAGTGAATTTGGGGTGCTTTGTGTGGGTTTATCATCCCTTTCCTTTTATCTGGGCTCAGAAGGGAATGAAAGATGAGACCCTGGTGTTATTCCCGAGGGAAAGCACTCAGGGAAGCAAGAGGAGAAATAAAAATCCAACCCTTTGGGGCATTTGAAATGGCAGTGAAAAAAAGAGAGAACCAAGCCTGGGGAGATGTGAGGAGTGAGGGAAGGACAGCAGAGGAGGCATGAAAGGAAAAGGGAGAGATGGGAGTGGGAATGAGGCAATCAAAGGCAGGTTTGGTCAGGCAGAACCCTCTCCTTCATCCTTCCCTATGGAAAACCAGCCTTGGAGGGAATTCCTGTCAGGATTTTGCCATCAGCAGAGCTCCCACCTCCCTGTCAGCATTCTGCCATGTCCCCAAAGGATGAGGATCAAGGTCCTGTTCCACTCCAGAGGCACCTGATCCATGTGGGATTGAGGCTGTCTGGCTGAGCACAGCTGCTGCACCACCTGAAAAACACGGGATATCAGCCTTTCCCTGTGCCAGCCTTTCCTTTTCCATCAGCAGTTTCCCAGTGATTCCAGGAAAAATCCACCAGTAGCACTGGTGGGGCAACAAACAGGGGGGCAGCAGCTCCCCAGTGCCAAAATTT
The DNA here is from genome assembly GCA_013398115.1 of Falcunculus frontatus. NCBI lineage: Eukaryota > Metazoa > Chordata > Aves > Passeriformes > Falcunculus > Falcunculus frontatus. Next base: position 216,037 of record VZRV01007186.1, on the reverse strand, counting down.
GGGGATTTTATGGCCCCAGAGTGGTGACTTTGCAGCTCTTGCTCCCTTCCCCTTGGGGCTGGAGAGGAGAATTCTGTATCAGCACCACTCCTGAGCCCTGGAGCATTCCTGGCAGGAATTTTCCCTATCCCAGGAGGAATTCTGAGCAGTGACTGTCCCCAGGAGTGTCTTTGGAGCTCCTCTCTGTCAGGTGAGACTGCTCAGGGAGGAATCTGTGTCCCCTGGCTGGCACAATCCTGCTGGGAATCCTTGTTTTCCTCCCCCTGAAAAAGAGGAAAAAGAGGCAAAAGCTGGAAAATAAACCCAAATAAACACAGAAACAATTTGCTTCCTGTGAACTTAAAACCATGGAATTAAGGTTGGAAAAGTCCTTTAATATCATCAAGTCCAAGCTCCAATGTTGATAAACCTTTGTGGGTTGATAAGGATTGGTGCATCTCATCCCAGGGCTGAAATTATCCGGGATGAGAAGGAACAGGAATTTCCTTCCCATGGGGAAGAATGGTGAATGCTAAATATTTCCTGCATTTCCCAGTCCTGGCAGGAATGTCATTCCCCCCACAACCAGGCTGTTTGTGGGATTTTCAGCTGCCTTTCTGCTCAGGGGGCAGAGCTGACAGGCAAAACATGGAAAATGAAGCGATCCAGGGGAACTTCTGGAAGGTATTTATGAGCTTTCCCATCAAATGTGGCGAGATTTTAATCCCTTCCTTTATGTTTACACAGTTTTATCTCCATTTTCCATTCTTCAGCAGCTCCTGCTGCGTGTGGGGCTGGTTGTTATTAGAGCACATCCCAGGGCCTGAGGCACTTCTTTATCCACACAAAATAGGGAAAATCGCCTTTTTTTCCACCAAAAGGAGAGGAGTTGCTGCACACAGTGGGTTTGATAAAGCAGAGGTTGGAGAAGCATCTCCTGGCTGGCTGGAGCTGCTTTTAGGGTCCTCGTGTGGGGGGACAAGTGCTGTTGAGCATTAAAAACCCTGCTGGGAAGCCCATCTAGTTTTCACTTCTTGTTAAGCTCAGTCCCTAAAAATAGTTTGTCTTATTTAAGGAAGAAAAAGGCCCTGAGATTCCCTTGCCATTTGAAAACACGGAGATAAACCACCAGGAATTACGAGCAGACAATATGAATGGTCTGCTCATGGCATTTCTCAGCCCTTTTTCCCAGTTATTCCCACTGTGTGCTCACATTTCCATCAGGGATGACAGCGCTGGCTCGCTGGAGGAGCGGGAGAGGACGGATCCACACAAATCTCCCTGCTCCCGTGTCCTTCCCTGTGATGACAGATCCATCACGAGGGATGAATGATCCTGATACCCCCTTGATTTATGCCCCAGCTGGAAAAATGAAAATCAGGCTCGTAGGAGTTTCTCCTGATAAATCCCAGCCCTATCACCCCAGCTCCGCCGAGGTCACTCCTTTCCTCCCGGAGATTGGCAAGAGCCAAGGAGATATGGAGTGGGCCAGGATATTTATGGGAATAAATGGCAGTGTCTTTATGAGGATTAAAGGGAAAAACTTGGGGAATGATAAAAAAGACAAGCTTTGGAATCCTTTTAGCAAGAAATGAATGGAGATAAAGTCAGCCTGATGCAGGGACGGAGGGGAGGGAGGGGGGAATGCGCCGACGTTTCCCTTGGCAAACCAACGGCGCTGGAATACCGAGGGCAACGTTCAGGAACAACACGAGTCAGCCAACACAATGCTCTGGTTTCCAGGGAAACCCAACCTTGGCCTTTGGTCCCGTATTTCAGCGGGTTTCATTATCCTCCCTGGATTTAGGATAATGAATTGGCTGTTGATGGATGCCGCTGCCTCGGAGCCGCCTCCCTCGCTGAGGTTTCCGCTTTTTCCCGGGATGTTGGGATCACTGGAGGAGGACTGGGAGCATCAAAGGCAGGGGTGTCCCTTTGGAGGGGTTTCTCCTGCATCCAAATTGTGGAATTTTGGGGGGCCTGCCAGAATCAGTTGAGTTTTTTATTTCATTCTCTGCATAAATAGGAGAGGCTGGGGGAGATGGGAATGTTCACCTGGAGAAGGGAAGGGTCCAGGGAGATCTTTCCAGAGCCTGAGGGGGTTCCAGGAGAGCTGGAGAGGGACTTGGGACAAGGGATGGAGTGAAAGGACACAGGGAATGGCTTCAAACAGAGAGAGGAGGGTTAGATGGGATTTTGGGAAGGAATTCCTCGCTGTGGGGGTTGTGGGTAGACAGAGGACCCCAGGAGAGGATGCAAACACATTCCCATCCCTCAAATCCCTGTCTGCTCCTCCCTGGCCTCAAAAAGGTCACTCATCCTTTCAATGTTGGCCACCTCCTCTGCTCTTTTCCTTCCCGTTTTTTCCCAAACACCCTCAGGCAGTTTTTTCCCTGAGTCACTTGGCAGCGTGGGCCAAGGTTTGACAAGTGACTCATCACTCTGAGTGCTGAGGCCATGAAATGTTATTTTAGAAATTAAACACCCAACACATTCCAAAAACAAATCCCTTTAAGGTGTCTCCCAAAGAGGCTCCTAAAAGGAAAATGTTTGCAATTAAGTCACTTCCCAAAAATGTCGCCGTCTGTGCTGAGTGGCTGAACTTCTTTCATCTTCTCTTTGTAAATATTGGTGGTGGATTTGGGAAACTGGGGAAAAATTCAGTGTTTCACCTCATAAATGAGCTGACAATGGAACAATTTGCTGGAAAAGTGTTGGTTCTGTTTTCCTTGTTAATTACGTGCCTTGTGATGGTTGGAATAACCCATAAAATCCCAAAGAACACCGGATCTAATCCGGTCTGGGTTTGGATGGGGATGATTGGGGTCTGTGCAAGTATAGGAATTGTTGATCCCACAGTTCACTCCCCGGGCTGGTTCTTTTATGCTTCCCACATGGATTTAATTTTGTGAGCCACACATTCCCATTTTTCCCTGATTTTTGTATGCTTTTCTTCTAAACCCAGCAAAATACGTCATCATTAAAGGGATTCTCATGTGATGGCTTCATTGTGAAACAACCCCAAGGGGACAAAGTTCAGAGCAACCCAGAACTGCTCTTGATTTACTGCAAATATGATTAAAATTTTATCTGAGGGCTTTTTTTTTTTCCCCGAGCTTTTTCTTTGCTGCTCTGTGTTTTCATCCAGCACATAAAAGAGGCTTTTTGGGGTTGGTTTTTTTTTTTGCCAGCAGTTTAGCAGTGCAAAGGTGCTCGTGGAGGATTGAAATTCTCTGAAAGCTTCCCCTCGGTTAATCATGATTTTTATCATCTTAAAAGCAAAGCAGAGGAGGGCTGGGTAATAAAGGGCAAGAAATGTGAAGTGCAGCACTTTGGAAGGGTCACCCCATGGATTTGGGATGAGTTACAGCCGATTCCGCCCTGCTGGGGCATCCTGGCTTTTCCAATGGGTTTATTTGGATTTGTAACTATTCCAGGCTCCAGAATAAAGCCCTTTCCCCTCCCATTTTCATTCTTTAACTCCTTTCCTTGTGCATCACTGCTATCCTTGGAAGAGGCTTGGAAGGGAGGGTTTATAAAAGGATTGAAGGAGCTGTTCCATTTAAACCCCGCCATAAACGTCGTGTAAACAAAGGTAAAATAACAAACAGCCCTGGAAATCACTTAACGAGGGTTTCTGCAGGTCGTGGCTGCTCTTCCTGGGAATTTCAAGTTCCTTTAAATGAAACTTAACAGCAAGAAGCCTTTTATTTTCCTAACGTTTCCAACAGCTCTCGCTGTGGATTCATCCTTCATGGAGGCCTGTGGCGTTTACATCCCTGGCATGATGATTCCCTCGTAGAAATTATAATATCCTGGCTTTTATGTGCAATTCCAGCTGATTGAATCCTGGTTTTTAATCATTCTTCCCTCATGGAGAAGGAAATTGGTCAGGACCAGGCTCAGGCAATCCCGATGAAGTTGAATTTTGGGATAGCTGTTTTTAACACATGGAATTTCAACCCTTTCTCCTTGGGAAGGTGCAGTGGTTCTTGCACTAGATCAGGTATTATAATAGTAATAATAATAATAATAGTAATAATAATAATAACAATAACAATAACAACAACAACAACAATAATAATAATAATCATAATAATAATAGTATTTGGCACGTTTGGATTCCAGCATCTCCTAACTGAGCATTCCCGAGCACTCTGGAAAAATTAATTCCATCCAACACAGGTCCCTTGAGGGGAATATTTCTATGCCACAACTATGGACACTTAGGAAGGCTGACAATAAACCCTGGAATTGGGTCCTTTCTGGGATAGTTGGAGCCTGGCTGGTGGGAGAAGAGGAAAGGGATGGCAGAGAGGGAAGATCCATAAGGAAAACACAACTGGTGCTGTGCTTTTCCAAGGAAAATGCATTTCCCCATTTGGTTTCGTTCCCTTCCTCCCAAAGAGTTCAGGAAAACCACATTTCCTTGCTCCCAGCTTTGGGTCACAGATGTTCTGAGCTAAACTGGTGGGAATTGCATTAAATTAGGGATAAAGCCTGTAACAGCTTTCGCATCCTGGTGCTTCCACGGGGAAGCTCATTTTCCCTTGGAAATGTTCATTTTCCCTTGGAAATGTTCATATTCCCTGGAATAACTGATCCAGGCAGGGGAGAGCTGCTGCTGGTTTCCTGGTCCTCCAACTGCAACTCGCAGCCCTCGGGAGAGCTGCAAATCTGTGGGGTTTCCCACTGTCAGAGGAAAGTTTGGATCACAAACCCAAGGAAGACTGGGCCGGTCCCGAGCTCCGCGTTCTGATGCAGATCCTGGGATAAAACCAGAAACCACTTAGACTGCAATAAACTCGTTATTGTTTTCAGGGATGGGGATTAATTCACTATCTATGGGATAAGCTGGATAAATCAAGAGTGACGAGCAGCTTCCACATGGAATGGGTGATTCCAAGGCTGTTTCCAAGTGGCTGCAGCAGGGCAGGGCTGTAACCCAGGGTTCTATGGAGCAATCCAGGTTGTCACTTCCAGGAATTTGCATTTTAGGGCTCAGAAATAATTCCTGCCTTGCTGGAACGATGGGCTGGCTGACCATGGGATGATCCAGTGGGATTGAGGATCCTCAGGGCTGAGTCTTGGCTGTGGTGTCCCATTCCTGTGTGCATACCCTGCTGAAGAATCCCAATGATCATTCATTCATTAACCCGGGGAATTAAGTGCTGTCCATGCACTTCCCAATCCGTGGGGAGCTGGAAATTGTGCTGCCAGCAAAGCTTCCTCATTTCCCCATCCTGGAGAGGAGATCTTAGAAGAAACACCGTAGGAGGCTGCTCCGGGGGTGGATTCCTCAGCAAAGCGCTTCCATGCTAAATAAAAAACCGGGAAGAAGCTTCTTTATGAAGGATCCAGGGAATGGGCTGTGACTCAGGAGTCCTGAATGGAAAAGCTGCTGCCATCTGGCTTCATCTCAGCACCCTGTCTGAGTCAGCCCAGCCGTGCAGGGCCAACCTGCCACGGACGTGGTGGTGCCAACGGAGAGGTGGCATCACCTGGCACGGTCCTAAGCCAATGGAGAGGTGTCATCACCTGGCACATTCCTAACAGGACACCCCACCTGCCATTCCCCCTTGGATGCAGCGTGCAGAGGGCTCGGGAGGGCTGGAAAAGCCTTGGGAAGCTCAGGAAGGTGGCATTGCCCCTGGAAGTCCCTGGCGTGTGCTCCTGGCGTGTGCACCCTGTGCTCCTTTGTCATCCATCCTTTTCCTGTGCAGCCAACAGGCTGAGGTGGACTTTGCTCCCAGTTAGCCACGGAAATAAAGAGGGAAAATACATCATGGATGTGCAGAAAAAGTCGGAGTTAATGAAACTTAATTCCAGGCTTCCAGACTAATCCAACATTTGCATTTCTCTAACTTCAGTAATTTCCCAGACTTTGGATCTGGCTTCAATGAATGCATAATTCCTTGTTTTCCTGACGAGGAGGGTGGATTTCAAAAAGCTCCCTCCACGCGGTGAATTCAAGGGGAAATGCTTTTCCTTCATATCAATCAAGCTCTTTTAAACGACTCAAGTTCATTTCACGCTCTTCTCCTTGATTTCTGTACCTCGTGATCAGCAGGGAAAGAAAAGCTCGGGAATAAAACCGAGCTTGTTTGGCAAAAATAGAATTTGCAGAAGCAAAGTGGAATTTTAAAGCTGGTGCCTTCCTTTGTCCTGCTTTTTGGGCAGGAATAGGCAGGAGCAGGATGAAATGGGGAGGATTTCATCCTGCTAATCCAGGTGCCCACCTGAAATGCCACTTCCAGGTATCCTGGGTGCTCTTTTCACCATCCAATATTTTGGCCAGCAGCAGGAAATGCTTCATTCCCTGGGGAGTTTGGGGAGCCTGGTCCTAAATCTTTGGCATCTCCAGGAACTGGTTGAACCTGATTGGATTTCTCATGGAGAGGTTGGCAAACATGGGGGTAGATTCCAGGAAAGGCTGGAGAGCATGGAATCACAGAACCACGAAGGTTGGAAAAACCTCCAGGATAAGGGCCTTCCATCCCATATATTTGCTGAAGGACAGGTGAGGATCAAGGGACAAAATTCCTTTAATCATCCCGCTGGTGTCAGCCGTGGATTATGGAATATTCCCTGCACCCACGCACACTGAGGGTGTCGGGAGCTGCTTTCCAATATAAAAATCTTTGATTCCACGAGATCCTGCCATTGGGAAGGCAGATTTGGACTAGGAAGAAGGAGCAAAAGAAAGATAAATACAGGGAAGAAACGTCGTATAGGAATAGCCTATGGAATGATGTAGAGGGGCCAAGTGTCCATGGTCATCCCAAAAATCACTACTCTGATGTTGTTGCATTTTGGAGAAGCAAGGAAAGCATCTCAAAATTTTGGATCAAAGCTTCTGCTCTCACTTCTCCATAAATTAAAGCCTGGCTCTTTTTTTTCTGGGAAAAGCTCACTTTGCACTCTGGCAAATAGGATGCATTCCCCTTTTCCCGTCTTTATTTATCTCGGCACAATTCTAATTATTCCTGTAAACCCCGATTCCCGGAGGGCACTGAAACCAAAGGGACTCTTTCCAATTCCACACCAATGCTCCATTGTGTCCTTAAATCTCTTTCTTATCCACTGTTTTGGAAACCTGCCTTCCTTTCCTTTGATATTCCTGCTTATTGCTCACAAAAGCAGGAAAAAGAGGCTGCTCCTCTCCCTTTTTCCCTTCTCCAAGACACAAAATGAGCATTCTCCTTCCCGGCTTTTGTCAATGATCACCGGCTGCCATCTCCTATCAAAGCTCTTCCAGGAGTGACAAAGCGGAAAAAATAGGAAAGGACCAGGAGAGGAGCATCCCATTCAGCACGGGGCACTCAGCACCCACGCCTGGCTGCCTGAGAGGCAGCTCTGCTCCCGGGAAAACCCACCAAAAACAAAAGGAAACGGCAGGAACTCCACGCGGTCCATCCGCTGCTCATTTTAGCAGCTCCAGGTTAATCACTGTGCGTATTCCAAATGGACACAGGGGTGGTGGTTGGAATAAACACGGGCCAGGGAACACCGGGGCAGGGCGATTTCTCTCCATCCTTAATGGATTTGTGTTTTCCTTGTGGGCAGCAAAGTGTCCTAATGTTTTCCTGGCGGGATCCGTCTCACCGTGGGGTCATGGCGGGGACCCTCCCAGTGTTGAAGAGCAAATTCTTCACGGGCCAGATGCTGCCACCTTTATCCTCTCTAAGTGGTGCCTCTCCCAGCCCCATCCAATGGGAATGGGCACCGCAGGGATGCGGGAGCCCGCGGGGGGTCCCTCGGAGCCGTGGCCTCTGGGTTGCTCTTTTTAATGGGGATTTATTTGGAGCAAACCAAGGAATTTCTCCTCTTCCCTTAAGTGAAGAGGAAAAAATAGCAAATAACAGCAGCTTCTTCCTAACTGTGTCATTCATGGGTATTTTTATACAGGATTTTTGGCTAACTATGGCATGAAAAACCGGGTATCGCTTTCCAAAGTCTTTCTGCATCCTTCCCTAAATTCATTAATTCCATTTATCTCAGCTCCAGGGCCACATTGAGGCAGAACTCCTTTTATTCTGCCATTTTTGAAATTTTTTTTTAGCGAAATATTTGGCAGCAATTTAAATACTCACCTCAAAATGGGTCCCTACTTCTCTGTGCCCCTTTCCAAAGTCTTCCCACAGCTTTTCCCAAAGAGGTTCTTAAAAAAAATTAAATCAATGCTTTTTTAACCTCCTTCCTGGAATAAATTCCAGAAAAAGAGTAAAACAGTAGGAGAACCCCACCTTTTCAATGCTGCTGTGGATTATTACTGCAAAGTCGAGTGGAAAATCATCAGATTTCCATTTATTTCCTCATCTACCAGGAGTCAGGGGGATCATTCCCATCCCAGGTACAATATGGAAATAAATAATGGAGTAATTCAAAGGATTTTAAGAAATCTTGAAGATTGCTTCATTAGGTGAATTGAGCGATTAGGGTTTTTGCAAACTGGGAAGGAAAGATGGAGAAATCATGGAAAAACACTCAAGGATTGGCTGCCTTTTATTTGTGTTATTTACATGGCTTTAGGGATTGATAAGGGAATCAAGGAAAGAGGAAAAAATGGGAAAAAAATCACCCAGCTCATGGAAAAGCCAAGAACGTGGTAGAGGACTCATCCTTATTTTTTGCCATACAAATCCTGTTAAACACCTTTATCCCAAGTTCAAGGCAAAATTTCAGGAAAATTCTTTTTTATTTCTCCATTTTTTCCCTTTTTAAAGTAAATTTTGGGGAGAATTTTGAATTGAAATTGGGCTGCACTTCAATTTTCTGCTCGCCTTGTATTGATAAGAGACTCAAAATCAGAGTTAGGCTGGGTTTGCAAAATTATGGAAAGGTTTTGGGAATTTTTTCCTTTAAAATGGACACTGTTAAAGTTATCCCTGTCCAAGGGGAAAGAAAGGACATGTTTTGGGAAGCAGGATATTGGGTGGCTTGGTATTGACCACATCAGATGTTTAGAGCCCTGATTTATTTATCTTAAGAGATAATCAAAGAATATTCCAAATTGGAAGGGACCCGCAAGGATCATCAAGTCCAGCTCTTGGATGGGGACGGATCCCACAACTTTGGCCATTTTATCTCCAACCAGCTGAGCTCATCTGGGATGATGGCCATAAAAAGAGGGAAAATGGAGCTGACTGCCCTTTCCAAGCCATTTTTCATGTCCTCAGATATTTTTGTGCTCCTTTTTCCCAACTCACTCCGAGCTATCCTGGTTGCCTGTCCCGCGTTCCCGCTCCTCCGTTGCCTTTGGATTCTCCCCTCAACGGGAACATTTTCCATGTCTGTCACGGGCCTGCTCTCCTGGAGATTGCCTGGAGGCTGAACTTTTGTGTAATAGATTTTGACACCCCATATGGCCCTCGCGGCTCTCTGCGGCACGAGCTGAAATCCCGCTCGCGTTTTTGGCAACTCCGAATATCCGGGAGCAGCCTGGCTTTTCCTCTTCCATGGCAATATCCGCATTTGGGAAGATTAATGTGCTGATCAGGCACTGGCAAGGAGCTGGAATAAATGACCTAATAGGTCTTTCCATCCCTTAATTCCCGCCTTTTATTAAGAGGGATTCTTTGTCGCCGCGGTGCTGATTTGTCGGAGCTGTCACCGCCGAGGGAAGGCGGGAGAGGTGGCACTAACGGTGTCATCTAAATCCATCTTTTTTTTTGGCACCTCTGCCCCTGTGAATCACGAGGACCATCTGGAGAGCGGGCACGCTGCCACGCTGGCAGATGGGCAGGAGTGTATCGAGCTACGAGCCCGTGGATGATTATCAAATGTGCTGTTGGGCGAGCATTTCCAGCAGGAATATCCAAACAACTTCCCGGAATGAGCTCCTGGATGCATGGGTAGAAATGAGCCATTTAGCTCCCAAAAACACCCATCCAAAATTCCATCCCTGTGCTGGGGATGGCCGAGGGAAGAAAGGCAGGGATTCTTCCCGGCTCTTCCAGTGGGTGCTGGTGGTTTGGCACCACCATGGGATCCTCCTGGAGCCACATCCCAAGGTTTTAATGCCCAACGATTCCACACACAGCTGGGGAAAACGTTCATAATTATATATAATTTTATATATATTAAAAAATATAGAATATATCTAATTAAAATTCCTAATTATCATAACTCTCTTCCATCCCAACGGGAGCATTTGCCTCCAGGCCTCGTTCCTGCAGCTGGGACACAGACAAGGCACAATTCTCTGCCACGGAATATTTTTAGCAGGTCATCCGTTGCTCCAGAATTTCTTCTTTCCCACGAGACATGGAAAGCTGGTTTTCCCCTCACATCCAATTTATTTCTTTGGAATTCAGACCAAGCCAAGCTCTCTCCACCTGGGGACAGTGTGAGTGTCACTGGAGGTGGCTTCTCTGTGGATGGAGGCCCTAAGGGTCATTTTTCCTTCTCATCACACCAGGCCTCTTTGATTTAACCAAATTTTGTGGGTTTAGCTCCAAGGCACAGGTGCAGAAAGCCCTCAGTGCTCATCCAATTTGGAATTGTGGCTCTCCAGTAGAGCGGGGAAAATGGTGAGGATGCTGCTGGTGCTGCACTCATCCAAGGGGGTTCATTAGCATGGGCTCCCTGCCATCCCAAAGTGCCTGGATCTATCCTGGATCCAAGATGGAGCTGAGGTGGCTCAGCTCTGCCCATGCCATGCTGGGCCTGGCCTAACGAGCCTGGCCTAACGAGCCTGGCCTAACGAGCCTGGGCAGCGCTGGCTCCGTGTGGAGCCGGTCCCGCTCTGAAGGGCCGGATGCAATTCCCAGGAATCACGTCCCAGTGGAAATTCACTGGAATGGCATTTTTAATATGCAGCCGAGGTGCTCAGGGTTTGGATACTGATTAAATAGGAAGTGGAGCAGGAAAATCGAGTCATTCCTACTGACCTCCAGGAGCCCTCCTGGATACAGATCCGGGCCTGTGGGAACGAGCAGCATCTTCAGTCGAGCTCTGATCCTTGGAAAATGGGAAAAAGTCTTGCAAAAGTGCTTTCTTTGCTCCTGGAATAGCTGAGCAGAGCTGGATTGATGAGGGAATAACAGCTCTTGCCTCAGTGCTGTAGCCAGAGGGATCCATGTGGGATGGACAGGATCCTGTGCGTGATGGGAAGTTTTTAATGAATTCCTGATTGGCCTTCCCAACTAAAGTGCCTTCATCCTGTTTGATTTTAATTCCAGATCTCAATTAGATCTTTAGTCCGAGGTAATTGGAAAACGAGCTGGGATGTGGAATTCCATGGGAGGTGCCCACGCATCTCCAGACTTCAGTGAAGCAGCCCCTCACCGTGGAGATGGTTTTTTTACCACAAGCTGGGCAGATTTGTTCCTGTTTTATTGGGAATAATTCTCCCAGAGCCCTTGGCCACAAGCAGAGAGTTTAATTATAATAAAAACCCCCCTGGAACATCCCTACTCCGAGTGCATTTGGAATCAGGGAAGCCAGGGAAGTGGCTGCTCGGAAATCAGAGGGAGATGCTGCTGAGCTCCCCTCCACTTTCCCAGTCCCAGCATCAACCTCTGGGATTTGGCACTTTTGGGAAGTGCCCCTGCTTATGTGGAATAGAATATCCTGATTCCATGATTCCTAAATCCATGCTTTTAGACATAACAACAAACAGCCTGCCGGAAAAGAGCTGGATAACCTCATCTGAAGTAATTTATTAACAAAAGTCCTTCCTCTGGAATTCCTTTAAGCTCTGCATGGCTTTTTCTGCTGCCAAATTCACTTTGTGCTGTTGAAAATTAATTTTAATTTTTTTTTCCCCCTTATCAAGATTGTTATTTTCCACTTGGCAAATCCTGAGGTTTATCCATTATCCCTAATGGAGCCTGAAATGATTGTGAGGTTTTTTTCTTTCCCTGTTTATTTATCTCGGATGTTCATCATGATTGAAAAATCAGCTCATTCCTTGGATCTGGATGGTTTTGGGGGATATTAGCACAGAGCTGATGGGCTGGTTGAGATGCCCAAGTCCCAGAGCTCTTCCCTGCTGTCACCTTCCATCTCCATGGAAAAGAAATCATGGAATGGTTTGGGTTAGACCTTAAAGATCATCCAACAGGCAGATATTTGATAAAGTTGGATTAAAGTGTTCCCGGGAATCCTTCAGACCCTTGGAATGATGCTGATGGAGGTCCCATCACTGCACACGGGATAATTTGTCCTTGGGATTTGGGAGAATACTCCTCCTGCTCTCCTAAAGCTCCAGCTCCATCCATTATCCCTATAAAATCTGGAGTTGGGATTTTCAGACACTTCACTCGTGAGCAGTGCCACCTCTCCAGTTCTTGGACCAGCCACATTCCTGGAGCATTTCCATGGATAAACAGCCAACCTCCAGCACTTTTCTGTAATTTTTATAAGGATTGATTCAAAAACATAGGGATAGACCTCAGCATTCCTGGTGTGACAGATCCCTGCCTCCAGCTCCGTGACCTGAGCAGGATCCACTGGAGACACATCCAGGGACCTCCAAAGCTGACAATGGATTTTCTGGGAGCAGGAGCAGAGCTTTTAACCTCTTCCCTTCCCTCCATCCATAAATGATTCCAGTCCTTTTATCCATATTGTCCCTCATGGAGGGCTTTGCTCCTGGCACCCCACTCTGTAAGGATTTCCCTCCCAAACAACCCTGGAACAAACGGATAAAGCCCTAAAACTGTGTCCCTGCTCCAGTGTCACACTTGGACACGAAAAGAACACGCAGACACCTGTTCAGAGAGAGAAGCAGAAAAGGAAGGGGCCGAGAAAACCTCGGACTTTATTCTATATCTTCTTAATAATCACCTTGGATTGGAGGGTGAGGTTTACACCCCTCAACCACACTGGTCAAAGGAAAGTCCATCAAACATCTCCGCCCAGGAGAAAAGAATGCAAACAACAGAACAAAGTTACAAAAACATAACGATGTTTACACAACAGTGCGTGAGAAACTCTTCTACAGAAATGAAAACATCCAAGAACTGCAAAACTCAGGGCTACACTCCAGTTTCCCTGTCCTCTGGAAAACTTTTGGGAAGCCTAAGGAAGGCCATGCCCAGAGCTACCTGTGGTGTCCTGGACAGTTGGTGTTGGCTGCTTCCCATCCCAAGGAATCCCTGGAAAGGAGGGCAGAGCCTGGAGCATCTGGAGCAAACCTCCGCAGTTGAGCTGAGCCCTGGGCCCATGGAATTCATCCAGGAGTCACCACGGGCTCTGCAGGGTGATTTCCAAGTCAGGGATGATCCATGAGAAGTTAAATTCCCATGATTTCTCTGTAGCAATGGCTGGGATTCACCCTGCACCTTTGCAAGGTGAGCATTCACCCTGCTATTTATAAAGGTGATTTATTCCAAGGGTTCTTCCCATGCTTCTTCATCTGGGTCATTTTTCCCATTCCATCGATGCCCACATCTGAGGAAACTCAATTTTGAGGAAGCTCCAACAAATCCTTCATGCCAAGACACATGGGAGAGGCACAAAACCAAGGGCTGGGAAGGATTGGGAGCACAGAGAGAGGCTGTCCCTGCTGGCAGCTACATCCCAGGGATTATGAGGGATTGTGGTGTCCCATCCATGGGGCACTTCTGGATTCTCCTGGATCCCTGCAATGCTGCTGGGTCACCCCTTCTCCTGCATGGCAAAGGATGCTCTGACCCTCTCTGCAGGGATTTCCTGGCACAAAACTCATTTCTCTGGGTGGGAAAAGAGTAATTAATGCATGGAGAGCACACAGATCCATTTATTCCTTGAAGGAATGGGTCATGGAGGGGGAATTGCTCCGTACCCCCTGCAGAGACCTTTGCTGCCTCACTCCTCACCATCCCACGGCCATCCAGGGTCCTTGTCCTTAATCACAGACCCCAAAAAGCTGGAGTCATATCTCATGAATTCCTTTTGATCCTCAACAACCGGATTCACTCTCTTTCAGCCTAAGTTTGGTGGATTTTTATTCCTTTTTCTCCTCAGAAAATCCTTTTTAGCCGAAATTTTTCCCTGCTTGTAAAGTGTTCCATTATAGCACTCGGGGCAGGAGGAGATTAATGTCAGCTCCCATTTATGCATCCCTGTGGATCAGAAGGGCCCTTTGTAATTCCCTGTTCTTTTGCAGGGAGTGGGATTAAAAGTTTGCTCTTCCAAAAAAATCCCCCATTGTCGCTTCCCGGGTTCTGGCTTTTAGGGAAATTCCCTTTACCATAAAAAAGTGATTTATTTTCCTTGGCCTGCTGCGAGGCAGCTGAAGTGGGTGATCCCTGCCAGACTCATGAAATGATTCCCAGTGTTGACGGAGGACTTTAGATTGTGGTTAGAAAAGCAGAAGTTTTGGGATTTGCTGGAAAAGCCTCATTCCCGAGGCTGGGAGGAAGCTCTCCAGCAGGACCCATGTGCAAGCAATAAGGAGAGGAATGCTCTTGGAAAAGGCAACTTGGATTTGCTTTGGCATCCTTTGGGTGGCCTGGGAAGGGTGGGAAGCTCTTGGGAAGTGCCGGGTGTGGGGCTCTGGGTCTGCCCTGGCTGGGAAAGGGAAGTTTTGTGGTGTGGTACCAGGACACTCCGGCTCCTTCCCACCCCTCTGGATGCTGCTGGAGGAAAACATCCAGCTCCTCATTTCCCTCTGGAATATGGCTGTGCTGGGGGACATCTCTCCTGAAAATCCTTCTCTTGGGAAAATCCTGCTCGCTTCCCAAACCCCTGATTCCAGGTCTGCCTTGGTAGCAATGTTGGGATCATCCCAGCTGGAAAATTGCTGCCAGCACCTCCTGTTTTCCCATCCCTCTGGATGCTGCTGGATGCAAACATCCAGCTCTTCATTTCCCTCTGAGCCAATGGAATGAGAATGTGCAGTGGGACATCTCTCCTGCAAACCCTTCTCTTGGGAAAATCCTGCTCTCTCCCCACTCCCACTCCAGGTCTGCCTCGGTACCAATTCTTGGGATCATCCCAGCTGGAAAACTGCTGCCAGCACCTCCTGTTTTCCCACCAGACCTGTTCAGTTTTGTTTTCTACATCCAGCATTGATTTCTGTGGGAATTCAAGCTCGGTGTCACTCCCTTTGCTGCATGGATGATCCCAGATATCACCAACAACTGGCTCAGAGAAATCCAAGCAGGAAAGAATGACCCAAATCCAAGGAATGGCCTGGAAACTTGGATGTTGGTCTGACCGACCTCAGCTGGATGAGTTCCTGTTTCCTCACCTCTTTCAGGATGCTGTGCAGAGCTGGGAGCAGGCAGGAGATGCCTGGAGCAGGACAATGTGGAATCAGGAGAAGCCCATGATCCTGGAATTTTGGGATCCATGGGAGCAACTTCAATGAGAAGACTTCAGGAAGGAAACCTGGCTTGGATAAAGCCTTGATTAAAATAAGGAGTGAATTCTGGTGGTGGTGTCCTGATTTTTTTTTCTCTCCCTGGATCCTGGATTTCCATCTCTCCGAGGTTAATGGCATTTTTTGTCCTCCTTGTTTCTGTTTACAGAGGGTCTTTTCTTCCCTGTGGTTTTTGGCTGGTAACTGGAGGATCGGGGCTGAAAACCTCGTGGATTTGGAGGTGGGTTTGGAAAGGATGCTCCAGAGAGGGAAGGAGAAGGAGAAGGAGGAGGAAGACGAGAAGGAAGAGAAGAAGGAGAAGGAGGAAGTAAAGGAGAAGGATGAGGAGGAAACTGAGGAGGATGAGGAGATGGAGGAGAAGGAGGAGGAGGAGGAGGAGGAGAAGGAGAAGGAGGAGGAGAAGGAGAAGGAGGAGGAGAAGGAGAAGGAGGAGGAGAAGGAGAAGGAGGAGGAGAAGGAGAAGGAGGAGGAGAAGGAGAAGGAGGAGGAGAAGGAGAAGGAGGAGGAGAAGGAGAAGGAGAAGGAGAAAGGACCTCCCAGAAATGTCTGGGCAGTGAAGGGTTCTCCTTCCTCCTCCCCCAACACAATTCCCAGACCTCTCCCCAACCCTCAGAGGGGCTGGATTCCCCCTCTGGATGCATCCACCCAGGAATTGGCCCTGTGGGGAATGAGGGGGATTCAGGCAGTCCCAGGGGCTCCCACAAACCCAGCCCTTGCTGGGGACCTGCCTTTGATTTCCTCCTCCGACGATTCCGTGTGCTTACGGGAAAGGGAAGCGGGGTTGTTAATTTGTGAAGAGGGACTTGGGATCAAAGCTTGGACTCATCCCTGTGTAGGGAACAACTCCATAAGGAGCAGAGATTGGAAAAATCAGCCCCAGCCTGGTCACAGAATGGCTCTGGTGGCTTTTCCTCTCCTTTTTTTTTTGGCCTGTTTTTAATTGCCAATCTCTCCAGTCCAGAACCTTCAAACAGTTCCGTGCTTCCTTCCATCTTTTTACATATTTAAATGGATAATGGATAATCACTCTGACATTTGGAGGTGGGAACTGGGATTTCAGCTGGGCACAATGGGGACATGCAGGGAGGGGGGAGAGCTGACACCCTCTTATCACCCAGCCATCAGTATCTCCGCAAATATCAAATAAAAACCAGGAAAAAAAAAATTATTCTAACTCCAGCATCATCCCTCATCCCAAAGTACAGCAAATTCCTTGATTACAGCCTCCCTACAATTCCTCTGGGGTGAATTCCTCGTGGTGTTTGAATTCCGTGTAACAACATTGAAGAAGAGGATCCAATTGAAAAATTGGGGGGGGCGGGGGGAAAGAAAAATGGCAAGAAATCATCAACACAAATTGTTCTCCCGAGCTATTTTCCAAAGGCTGCTTGGGCTGATTTCCTGGACTGACATTAGGAACACCCGCAGCTCACTTGAAAGCCAGGAGAAGAACTGCAGTTGTTAACAGCCATCTCCAAAAAGATATTTCAGATTATCCCAAATTACTCCACTGAAAGAGAAATCCGAGGATATTTGCTTTAATATCAGAGCTGCAGGAGGAGCCCATTCCCCTTTTCTACCCCCGACTGGAAATATGAGGAAAATATGAATTGAGCCCATATTTATTAAAGCTGCTTCCCTCCGCCTCTCCCTTGGTTCCTTGGATCCATTTTCCTGCTCACCAAAGGGGCTGGAAGGAGCTGGAGGGCTCATCCTGGAAAAAAGGAGGATCAGGAGGATCTTTTCCCTCTTTCCTGGTCTCTCCAAGCAAACTCATCCCCAAAAACCCAAGGAGAACATTGATAAAGCTCAATATTAATGCCCATCACGCCATGAATCCATGGAAAATTCACCCCTCATCTCCTTAACCCGCTGGAAAAAACTGTCAGAGGCATTTGGGATAGAAGGATCTGAGGGAATTGAGTGTTTTCATTTGAACAAGGAAGAATCCCGAGGCCAGGAAAGAAAAGGGGAAGTCAGGAGGATTGCACATGGAATAGCTCATTATGGAAGCGTTGTAGAGTCATTATTTTAAATAAGTGCATCTCATTCCAGAGGCTGGGATGGGGAGCGGGATGGATTCCGTGTCAGATGGATTTGCATTATTATTTATTCATGAGCTTTAAAAGGATCATTATTTCTGACGGACAGCTGCTGTCAAAAGATTTATGGAGGGGAGCTCGTGTTTTGCCATAATAATCGTTAATCAATAAACATCGGGAAACGGCGCTGGAAATTCCGTGTTTCCAGGATACATGGATACCTCTAATTGGGAACAGGTTTCCATTTGGGAGAGCAGATCATTTTCCCATTCCCTCTAATTGCACACGAGCTGAGGTGGCAGGTGAGCACCCGCTGTGGCTTTATCCCAAAAAACCTGAGATCCTTGGAAGTGTCCAAGGCCAGGTTTGGAGCAAGCTGGGACAGTGGAAGGTGTCCCATGGATTCGCTCATGGAGGTGATTTCTTTTCCCAATAATTCCTTTTGTTATTCCCCAAATTCAGGCTTAGAAGGCTCCAAAGTGAAGCTTCCAGGTGGAATTTTCCAGAGGGATTTGGAGCCCACCCTGTCTCCTGTGCCAAATTCCTTCTCCTTCCCAAGGGCTGGCCAAGGATTCCCAGCTGTGCCAAAGGGCACCAGCTCCGTTTTCCCTGGGCATCCAGGAATTATTCCACAGCTCAGCACTGCTCCTGCTTTTCCTGCTCATCCCTGGTTCCATCCCTGCTCCCCATTTCCTGGGGGAATTCCCAGGTGAAGACTTCCCTCAAAACCTCATTTTTCCTCCATAAATAGACCTCAAATATTAAATTTTATTTGATTTTTTTTTGGTACCGGAACGGCACCAGATGGATTTGGGATGCTCCTTGTCCATGTGCTCCAGCTTCGCAGCTGCAAGGAAAAAGTAGGGAATCCGAGTTAGGCAGGAAGTGCATCCCAAATCCCACAGTGGGGAAAAAATCCTCAAAACCATTCCCAAACAAACTGCAGCAAAATTCCCTCCAAAAGACCCCAATATTTCCCAAGGTCACTCTTCCGTGGCTGCCCCCACCTTATCCAGGAGGGAGACGTGGGAGGGAAGGGAATTTCACAGAGGTTTTCTGCTGGATTTGAGATCGGAATGTTAAACATTCCAAGATAATTTCATTTTTAATACATTTACACCCCGAGCTGGTGCTTTCTCTAATAATAAATCGGATTTTCTGTGGTACCACGAGCGTTTTTAATGTTCTAGCCTAAAATCCAGAGGAATTGTGCCAGCAGGAAAAGCAGCCAGGAGTCACCAAAGTCCCAGCTCTTTGAAAGGGATGCTCAACTCTGATCATGAAAGTCTCCTTTGGAAAAATATGTAAAAAAATCCTGAAATTCCGTTCAAATGAGCTGCCTGGAATATTTGATGCCCTGACAACTGTTCAGCCTCAAAGGCAGGGAGAGAATGGGCCTGAAATGCTCATTAAAATCCCAATAAAACCAGGCTTTAGGAAAAGAGGTTCTTTTCTCCCCAGCACGATGGGAGAGAGTGGAAATTCCAACTCTTAATTCCAACTCTTTTCCCATCCTCCCCTTGCTCCACTTCCAATTCCTTTCCCAGTGCTTTAGAGGTGCTCAGCCTGGGTTAACCCTCACCAAGCTCAGGAATGGGGAATTTTTTCCTGCACATTGGGCATAAATCCTTGGAAAGTGGGAACATGCTGTCTCCATCCCTGATTTTGGGGGTTCCAGAGGCCACGGTGGGAAGCAGGATTTTGGTGTTGTCCTGCTTTGCTCCTGGCACTTCCAGAGCCTCATCCTTGTCCTCATGGAGCCACCTGAGCATCCTCAGGTGCACCGGGAACGATTCCACTCCAACCTCAGGCATCATCCCAATCTGCAGCTATTAAAGCCTGGCTCGGAGCCCAAAATTTAATACTGGGATTAAAGGCAGCGCGTTTCTTCCTGCTGGGAACATCCACATTTTCTGAATGAGCGCGTCCTGCTCCCGGCTAATTAGGAGCAGGTTGATTGCAGCATCTGTCACCTGGAGCTCTGCGATTTTTCCCGGGGGCTCCTCGTGGGGCGGGAGCTGTCAAAAGCTGGGAAGGGGCAGGATGCGGGAAAACGGCTGCTGCCAGGGGGGGAAAATCCCCTCTGGAAAAGTGGGGAGAGCGTGCTGGAAAAATTCCAAGCAATTAGAGGCATTGTGGTGGCCTAATTGCCTTGTTTGCCGATGATTTTGGGGAGATATCCATGGCAACGGCGGGATCACTCACGGCTGTGTTGTGGCTGCCGTGCCTGGAGCCACTGGGCTTCCTTTTCCCCTTGGATGCAGGCAATTCCATCGTTTTTCCTGGAGGAATACCCTGGTTTAAAGCACTGCAACCTCCAGCAGTGCTGCCCCCACTGCCAGCCTGGGAAGGACAGGGATTCCTCTTCCTCAGGCTTCAAATTCCCCACCAGGAGTTTCCAGAAGACACCGGGATAAAAATCCATGCTGGATATGATTTGCAGGGAGAGTCATGGGATAGAATTCCAGCACCATTTATCCCGACACTGAGGTTTCCAGGCAGATGAGGTGGGAAAAAACAGGATTTAATCCCTTGCCAGAGGGTGACAATCTAAAGGGTTTGTTGGGAGTCCCTAAACCTGCACCAGGTCCTATTTTGAGGTGCTCTGGGTGGCAGATTCTCAATTCCCTGTGCTCAATGATCCCTGTGCTCCATGATCCTTGTTCTCCATGATCCATGTGCTCCACGATCCCTGTTCTCCGCGATCCCTGTGTTCCATGATCCCTGTACTCCATGATCTTTGTTCTCCATGATCCCTGTTTTCCACGATCCCTGTGCTCCACTATCCCTGTGCTCCATGATCCTTGTTCTCCATGATCCCTCTTCTCCATGATCCCTGTGTTCCATGATCCTTGTGTTCCATGATCCCTGTGCTCCACAATCCCTGTTCTCCGTGATCCCTGTGCTCCATGATCTTTGTTCTCCACGATCCTTGTTCTCCATGATCCCTGTTCTCCACGATCCCTGTTCTCAATGATCCCTGTGCTTCATGATCCCTGTTCTCCGTGATCCTGTGTTCCATGATCCCTGTACTCCATGATCTTTGTTCTCCATGATCCCTGTGTTCCATGATCCTTGTTCTCCACGATCCCTGTGCTCCATGATCTTTGTTCTCCACGATCCCTGTTCTCAATGATCCCTGTGCTTCATGATCCCTGTTCTCCGTGATCCCTGTGTTCCATGATCCCTGTTCTCCATGATCCCTCTTCTCCACGATCCCTGTGTTCCGTGATCCTTGTTCTCCACGATCCCTGTGCTCCATGATCTTTGTTCTCCACGATCCCTGTTCTCAATGATCCCTGTGCTTCATGATCCCTGTTCTCCGTGATCCCTGTGCTCCATGATCCTTGTTCTCCATGATCCCTGTGCTTCACGATCCCTGTTCTCCGTGATCCCTGTACTCCATGATCTTTGTTCTCCACTATCCCTGTGCTCCACGATCCCTGTTCTCCATGATCCTTCTTCTCCATGATCCCTGTGTTCCGTGATCCCCGTTCTCCGTGATCCTTGTTCTCCATGATCCATGTGGTCCATGATCCCTGTGTTCCTTGATCCTTTTTCTCCATGATCCCTGTGTTCTGTGATCCTTGTTCTCCACTATCCCTGTGTTCCATGATCCCTGTGTTCCATGATCCTTGTTCTCCATGATCCCTGTTCTCAGTGATCCCTGTTCTCCACGACCCCTGTGCCCCTTTGGGGCCGGTTCCTGCCCCATTCCCTGCCTCCACCTCCCTGCCTGCCCTCCTCTGGATTTTATTCCCGACATTTCCAGGCAGCCCTGATATTTTTTATATGGTTGCCTGCCAGGTTTTATGTTCCTGCTTCCACTTCCTGGCTGCAGGAGTGGGATTTGGGAGCCAGGCCTGGTGCTGCATGGATTTCACCTGCTCCACAAATTCCTGGGGTTTTTTTCCTCTTCCCACACTTCCACAGGGACTTTCACCACCATGAGGGTGTCAAATCTGAGGAATTATCTCCATGTGCACAGAGCATCATTATCCTGACACTTGGTTTTCCTCATAAGATGCAAGGAGCACTTGTAGGCATCTCATTAAAATAAATCAGCTTCAAAGGGCACCACAATTTTTTCAATCTTTTATCCAGCCTGGAATCTTTCAAATTAAGCTGGGTTTAAAATGCCAATATTGGTTTTGTTGCTGGCTGATGGAAGGGCCTGGGTGAAGTTTGGGAAACATGATGTGCTTTTAATTTAATTTAATTTAATTTTGTTTTGTTTTATGTTATTTTATTTAATTTTATATTACTTTATTTTTTATTTTTATTTTATCTTATTTTATTTTTTCTAAACTTTATTTTATTTTAATTTCACTTCATTTCCTCTCTGGTAGAACAGCACCTTGCCATCAGCATTTCTTTTATTTGCACATCTGGAAGCAGGCAGGGAGCACAGCTGGGAAGAGCTGCTGGCCATTCCCAATGCTTTCCTTGCCTCTGGAGAGCTCAGAAAACCACCCTCACTGAGGAGTAATTAAGCAGGAGAGTTAATAAATCCACGGTCAGGATAAAATGAGGATTGTGATACCAACATATGGGAAAGATTTGGGAATTTATTGGGTTTTCAACAGCTGAGCTGTTTGTGGGAAGGCATTTTTAGGGGAAAAGCTGTGGCAGGTACAGGTGGGAGCAGAGATTCCCTGGAGCAGAGGCACATTCCCAGGCTGGATTTCTCAGGGCTCAGCATCATCCCGTTAAATTCAGAGAAGTGCAAGAGTAAATAAACTTCTAAAAACCCCAAAATATGGGCAGAAAACTCGGGATTTCAGCCACCTCTGGGAGTTTATCCAGAGGTTGAGGGAGGCAGGAAGAGCTGGGCAACACTTCCAGCTTTAATTTGGATTTGTGGGTCTGGGATAGAGACACAAAGAGCTCATGGAGATGGGTTTTAGCCATAAATAAAAGTGGAATCACTCCACTTCTGAATGAGGTTTTACCTCCTCCAGAGGGCTGGGGCTGTTGGCAGCTCAGCTTCCCAGCTAAGAAAATTCCAGCAAAAAAAGTAGGAAAAATCTCATTCCGTCTCCCTTAGCCTCAGTTTAGGGAGATTTTGTGCCCCATCTGAATATTAAAATCTATTTAAGCCTGGCCTAGGACTCAGTGACATCACTAATGCACTGCAAACGTTGGGGTTTCATCCCTGGTTAGGCCAGGTCGGGGTTTAAGCGTGGCTCAGTAAGGACAGAGCTCAGTAAAACGCAGCTGAGCTTCAGCCAGGGAGATGCTGAGAAGGCTTCCAGGAGATTCCTGGAACAGGGATAAGGATTCTGTGAGAATTAACTTCCCAGACAGCACCTGGACCTTAAATCCCACCCCATTCCACCCCTGCCATGGGCACCTTCCACTATCCCAGGGTGCTCCAGCCCGGCCTTGGACACTTCCAGGGATCCAGGGGCAGCCACAGCTTTTCTGGGAATTCCATCCCTCACAGGGAGCTATTCCTTCCCTATATCCCATCTCTCCCTGCCCTCTGGGTTCTTGCCACGTTTTCCCCCTCATCCTATTTAAACATCCCATTCCCAGCAGGTCCTGCACGTCCTGGTTTGCCTCACCTTGGGATGCCACACAGAAATTCCAGGATTTTCCCCCACCAGGAGCACTGGGCAGCTCCAGGATCTTTAAGCTCCACATTTGCAGCGCAGCAAATCCGGTAAATATTGTTGAATAAATCAATCCTTGTTTTTACAGGGAATTTTCCCTCAGGGCAGAGCCACAGAAATACCTGGATGAGAAAAAGCCTCCGGCAGAATTGAATGCACATGGAAAATAATCCCACAATAAAACAACACAATAGCTGGGCAAATAAAAGGGGAGGAAAAGTGAAGTTAAAATATAGCTCCATAAAGCAGGAGCTATAAACCAGAAATCCCAGGAAAAGGAGGTTTTCCATGTATTTTTCTGTTCTATGGAGTC
This sequence comes from Falcunculus frontatus, assembly GCA_013398115.1. Lineage (NCBI taxonomy): Eukaryota > Metazoa > Chordata > Aves > Passeriformes > Falcunculus > Falcunculus frontatus. The sequence continues at coordinate 192,775 of VZRV01007186.1, read as the reverse complement.
AGAGGTCACCTTAAATAAAGTGAGCACGCTGGTGGAGGAGCAGCATCCCCATCATCCAGCCTTCCTAGGATCAACCAAAACCTTGGAAAAACCCAGCCAGGTGGGCTCTGAAGGTTGGAGCAGGGATTTATGACCTGTTTAATGGGAATTTGGGAAGCAGAGACTCCCACCAGCACAAATCCCATGGGAGCTGCTCCTGCGTCCCTCCGTGGATTTCACCTGCGCTGCTGAGCAGCAACAGGGACATTCCTGGAATTCCAGTGGAGCCAGGTGGGCTCTGGGGGCTGGCACAGGGATTTATGACCTGGTTTTGGGGGATTTGGGAAGCAGAGTCTCCCACCAGCACAGATCCCACGGGAGCTGCTCCNACAGCACCTTGCCATCAGCATTTCTTTTATTTGCACATCTGGAAGCAGGCAGGGAGCACAGCTGGGAAGAGCTGCTGGCCATTCCCAATGCTTTCCTTGCCTCTGGAGAGCTCAGAAAACCACCCTCACTGAGGAGTAATTAAGCAGGAGAGTTAATAAATCCACGGTCAGGATAAAATGAGGATTGTGATACCAACATATGGGAAAGATTTGGGAATTTATTGGGTTTTCAACAGCTGAGCTGTTTGTGGGAAGGCATTTTTAGGGGAAAAGCTGTGGCAGGTACAGGTGGGAGCAGAGATTCCCTGGAGCAGAGGCACATTCCCAGGCTGGATTTCCCAGGGCTCAGCATCATCCCGTTAAATTCAGAGAAGTGCAAGAGTAAATAAACTTCTAAAAACCCCAAAATATGGGCAGAAAACTCGGGATTTCAGCCACCTGTGGGAGTTTATCCAGAGGTTGAGGGAGGCAGGAAGAGCTGGGCAACACTTCCAGCTTTAATTTGGATTTGTGGGTCTGGGATAGAGACACAAAGAGCTCATGGAGATGGGTTTTAGCCATAAATAAAAGTGGAATCACTCCACTTCTGAATGAGGTTTTACCTCCTCCAGAGGGCTGGGGCTGTTGGCAGCTCAGCTTCCCAGCTAAGAAAATTCCAGCAAAAAAAGTAGGAAAAATCTCATTCCGTCTCCCTTAGCCTCAGTTTAGGGAGATTTTGTGCCCCATCTGAATATTAAAATCTATTTAAGCCTGGCCTAGGACTCAGTGACATCACTAATGCACTGCAAACGTTGGGGTTTCATCCCTGGTTAGGCCAGGTCGGGGTTTAAGCGTGGCTCAGTAAGGACAGAGCTCAGTAAAACGCAGCTGAGCTTCAGCCAGGGAGATGCTGAGAAGGCTTCCAGGAGATTCCTGGAACAGGGATAAGGATTCTGTGAGAATTAAGTTCCCAGACAGCACCTGGACTTAAATCCCATCCCATTCCACCCCTGCCATGGGCACCTTCCACTATCCCAGGGTGCTCCAGCCCGGCCTTGGACACTTCCAGGGATCCAGGGGCAGCCACAGCTTTTCTGGGAATTCCATCCCTCACAGGGAGCTATTCCTTCCCTATATCCCATCTCTCCCTGCCCTCTGGGTTCTTGCCACGTTTTCCCCCTCATCCTATTTAAACATCCCATTCCCAGCAGGTCCTGCACGTCCTGGTTTGCCTCACCTTGGGATGCCACACAGAAATTCCAGGATTTTCCCCCACCAGGAGCACTGGGCAGCTCCAGGATCTTTAAGCTCCACATTTGCAGCACAGCAAATCCGGTAAATATTGTTGAATAAATCAATCCTTGTTTTTACAGGGAATTTTCCCTCAGGGCAGAGCCACAGAAATACCTGGATGAGAAAAAGCCTCCGGCAGAATTGAATGCACATGGAAAATAATCCCACAATAAAACAACACAATAGCTGGGCAAATAAAAGGGGAGGAAAAGTGAAGTTAAAATATAGCTCCATAAAGCAGGAGCTATAAACCAGAAATCCCAGGAAAAGGAGGTTTTCCATGTATTTTTCTGTTCTATGGAGTCAGAGGTCACCTTAAATAAAGTGAGCACGCTGGTGGAGGAGCAGCATCCCCATCATCCAGCCTTCCTAGGATCAACCAAAACCTTGGAAAAACCCAGCCAGGTGGGCTCTGAAGGTTGGAACAGGGATTTATGACCTGTTTAATGGGAATTTGGGAAGCAGAGACTCCCACCAGCACAAATCCCATGGGAGCTGCTCCTGCGTCCCTCCGTGGATTTCACCTGCGCTGCTGAGCAGCAACAGGGACATTCCTGGAATTCCAGTGGAGCCAGGTGGGCTCTGGGGGCTGGCACAGGGATTTATGACCTGGTTTTGGGGGATTTGGGAAGCAGAGTCTCCCACCAGCACAGATCCCACGGGAGCTGCTCCTGCATCTCTTCCTGGATTTCACCTTCGCTGCAGTCGGGGCTGAGCAGCCAGAGGGACATTCCTGGAATTCCAACAGAGCACGGGATCATTAGGGATTTAAAGTGGGATTAAGGAACTCAGCTAATGGGTTGTACCAGCTGACTCCAGTGCTGGGTTTGAAGACTGCTTTAGATTAATTCCCTACGCTGATATCCCAGGCCCAAAAGGATGGGAAGGCCCTCTCCAGGTGGGAATATATCCCAAGGAAAGGAGGGAGAGCAGCAGGGACTTCCTGGAAGCATCACTGGTGGTGTCCCTGTCCAGAGAGTGGGAATCCGTGACCCAGAGAGGGGTGACTTCAAGGGCATTGTGATGTGCTCGAGGGGAATATGGAATCATGGAATGGGTTGGAAAGGACCTTAAAGCTCTTCCCATTCCACCCCTGCCATGGGGAGGGACAGCTCCCACTGTCCCAGGCTGCTCCAAGCCCCATCCAACCTGGCCTTGGGCACTTCCAGGGATCCAGGGACAGCCACAGCTTCTCTGGGAATTCCATCCCAGCCCCTCCCCACCCTCCCAGACAGGAATTCCTTCCCAATATCCCATCCATCCCTGCCCTCTGGCACTGGGAAGCCATTCCCTGGCTCCTGTCCCTCCATCCCTTGTCCCCAGTCCCTCTCCAGCCCTCCTGGAGCCCCTTTAGGCCCTGCAAGGGGCTCTGAGCTCTCCCTGGAGCCTTCTCCTCTCCAGGTGAACATTCCCAGCTCTCCCAGCCTGGCTCCAGAGGGGCTCCAGCCTTGGAGCATCTCCGTGGCCTCCTCTGGAATCCAACCACATCCTTCTGCTGTTGGATCACAGAGCTGGGGCAGCTCTGCAGGTGGGACCTCACATTTATTGGGAGGAATTTTCCCTGACATTCAACCTAAACCTCCCCGTGCAAAACTGGGGGAAAATTCCCATCACTTTTCCATGTGCAAACCTCTCCAGTTCTCCCCTGAATTCCTGGCTGGATACAAAGCCCTGAGATCACTGGAAGTGCTTCCATTCCTTCACAGCTCCTCACCCTTAATAACCCATTTCCTAATTAGTTCCCTAATTAACCTTTGCCCTCTGCTTTTCCAGGTGTAAACCAGTGGACGGCGAGTTGGAATGGGGTAGGAATAGGAATAGGAATAGGAATAGGAATGGGAATGGGAAGGGGAATGGGAATGGGAAGAGCCGTGGGGCCACCAGATCCCTCCAGGACCAGGATTTATGTTCCAGCAATAAAACCAACAATAAATATTCCCCCCAGCCTGCGCTCAGGGAAAATAAACAACAATTCCTGCCAGCTGGGAGGGAATATTATGGGCTGTGTGTTCTTAATTTACCTCCAGCTCTTGCCAATCCCTCAGGGATTTATTTCCCCCCTGGCCCAGGTGATCCCATTCCAGGCACCAGCTCCATTCATCCAACGTGGGAACGATTCCTCCTAAGGACAACGTTCTTCCAGGTGGGAACAATTCCCCCTGAGGACAATGTTCTTCCAGGTGGGAACAATTCCCCCTGAGGACAATGTTCTTCCAGGTGGGAACAATTCCCCCTGAGGACAATGTTCTTCCACATGCAGCTGCTCCAGGATGTTTCCCGTCAGGAGTTATTTTAACCCTCCATGGTGGGAATGTTGTCATTTCCTTTCCTTTCCTGTCGGGTTTTCCAGCTTTTGGGCCATATTCCGTTGTTTGCCAGAGGCACCCAGGTGTGCAGAGACCCCAAATCCACACTGAGATCACTTGGAGCTGGAAGGGATCCACAAGGATTATCCAGTCCCACTCCTGGACAGGACATCCCAAAAATCAATCCATGTTCCTGTGAGTGCTGTGGAGCAGCTGCCAGGGCTGAGACCCCAAAGCCTGGCAGTGGGACACCCCATTTCTCATTCCTGGGAGGAAAACCAGGGCATTCCCATTTTGCCAAGCACATCCACAATCCTCGTGCACAATTCCATCCTCCTGCCCACCTGGAAGTGCTGGTTGCACCAGGCTTCAGCTCATTAGGAAACCTCACAGATTCCCAGAATCCCAAAGGGTTTGGGTTGGAAAGGACATTAAGGATTATCCCATTCCACCTCCTGCCATGGCAGGGACAGCTACCACTATCCCAGAGTGCTCCAAACCCCATCCAACCTGGCCTTGGACCCTTCCAGGGATCCAGGAGCAGCCACAGCTTCTCCAGGAATTCCATCCCAGTCCCTCACCTCCCTCACAGGGAAGGATTTTTCCCTAAAAACTCTTCATTAACCCCAGGAGGGTGCCCAAACTGGGGACTCCCCCACCTGTGTTCCTGGGGAGGGGCTCAGATCCCACCCTTCCCAACTGGATCCAACCCTGGGACATTTTTTTCCCTCACAAAAAAAGCAAGGGAAGATCCCAGATCCAACCAGGTCCAACCCTGGGACATTTTTTTCCCTCCCAAAAAAGCAAGGAAAGATCCCAGATCCAACCAGGTCCAACCCTGGGACATTTCTTTCCCTCCCAAAAAAGAAAGGGAAGATCCCAGATCCAACTGGATCCATCCCTGGGAGGTTTTTTTCCCTCACAAAAAAAGCAAGGGAAGATCCCAGATCCAACACGATCCATCCCTGGGTCGTGTTTTTCCCTCCCAAAAAAGCAAGGGAAGATCCCAGATCCAACACGATCCATCCCTGGGTCGTGTTTTTCCCTCCCAAAAAAGCAAGGGAAGATCCCAGATCCAAAACCCAAATGTTTTCCTTCGTGCAGCTCCCAGCAAAGAGCTGCTTCCTAAATCATCCCAGATAAACCCGGACAATCAAATCCTTGTTTGCAGCCGGGGCTGGAGACACTGTTCAGGCTCTGATATCCCGGGATTGCTTCATTCCAAGACAATAAATCCTGCCTGGTGCCATCCCGAGCCTGCCAAGAAAATCCCCTCAGGCCTGGGCTGCTTTCAGCAGAGGAGATGGGAACAAGGCTGCACAAATATTGCACTTTCAGGCCATAAAAAGTGCCATTTCAGGCCCTTTTCCCTCTCTTTTGCAAAGCCAAGCAAGTTTCCTCTTGGAGATGGGAGCAGCACATTCCAGGGCTGGCTGGTTTTTGGTCCTACAACCTGAATTTTAGGGGATTTTTGGCTCGTTATTTGTTGTTTTTAAGCACTGTGGGAAGAACAGGAGCAAAGAGCAAAAAGGCCCCGGTCTTTTCCTGGTCCTGATCCTGCTTTAGGATCCTGCTACCACATCCCAAAGCTCTGCCAGCGTGGATTTGATGCTTCGGGGACACCTGGGATGGGGAATATTCTCCTTGGAAGACTCCAGCGTTATTCTGATGCTCCTGGAGGAGGATTGAAAAAGCTTTTTTTTCCCAGGATAAAATATTCCTGGCAAAATCAGAGCCCTGATTCAATCAAAACCTGTGACCTGTGCTGGAGGAGCCAAGTTGGGGAGGTATTTTTCCGTGAGAAATTAAGGATATTTTAGAACATTCCGTGGGGTTTTCCCCCCTCTCTTGTGCTAGATCCTGGAAAACAGCAGCCCCTGAAAGCTGCCACCCATGTTCCAAACCAGACCCTTTTGTCCTGTGGGACGAACAAAGGTGAAGGATCACTTAAAAATTGAGCAAAAAAGCGCTCAATTCCCAATTCCTGGTTTTTATTGGGAATGTCTCATGTGAAAATAAAGGAAAGCAATGTTGGAAAGGGCAGCTTTTCCTCTTGGAATGCTGCAAGGAGCAGGGCAGGGCTGCAGCCCCAAGAACTGGGGTGCTTGGACATGAATGGGGTCCCTTAATCCATAGAGTGGGTGCAGCAGAGCCCAGGTTTGTAAACCAGGAGTATCCCAACCTACAATCCTTAGGAAAAACAGGGATTAGAGTCAGTGGACTCCAAAAATTCCCAAAATACATAGGAAAAAAGGAGTGCAGGTTCCTCTTCTCCTGCAGTTTTATTTTCACTGTGTTTGGACATCTTTGGGCTGGTAACATCTTCCAGGACTGAGGGGATAATCCATGAATTTATCCTTCATTGGAACCTTCAGTTTTTGGTGTCCCTTTGGGCAACCCAGCACCTCCAAATCCAGGGAATGCAAAGAGCTGGGAGTGCTCTGCTCTTAAAAATTGAGCCCAAAAAAGTGCTCAGGCCCCAATTCCTGATTTTTATTGGGAATGTCTCATGTGAAAATAAAGGAAAATAATATTGGAATGGGCAGCTTTTCCTCCTGGATTTCTGGAGGGGCTGCAGTGCCCAGAGAGGCTGGAAAAGCTCTGAGGTGCCAAGGAAAGCGTCCCCACAGTGTGTGAAACGTGGGATTAGGGAAATGCAGGCTGGGCCAGGATGTGAAATTTCCTTTTTAAGCTTCCTTCCTCGATAATTATTCCCATTCTGGAGGTGGACAAGCCCCTCATTTGGATAAAGCCCTTTGCAGCTGCTCCGGGTTGGAAATGCTCTTTGTCATTATCCTGGAAGGGGCTCCCAGCTGCAGCAAGTCCCTGCTCTCTCAGATCAGTTTTAATCTAAGCCTGGCTCAGCTGGGAAGGGCTGATAAACCACTCTATCCCTGCCAAACAGGGATTGAATCCCACTTTTCCACTTCCAGGGTGCTCATTTGTCTCCCAACGACCCCAATGGATTAAAAATGATCCATCCCCGAGCCGGAGCTTTGTGTTTGAACTTCCCTAAATCCTGGTTTGAGCCTGGGGTCCCAGGAAAGGTCAGCAGTTCCCTCCCACGACATCCTAAAGCCTTGGGATTTTAGGGATTTGATTTCCTGGCCGCCCATTCCTGAGGAAGTCCTTTGCTGGGTGAGGGCTCTGTGGGATTTGGGAGGGATGCTACACATGGGAATCCCTTATGAGGAGGGCTGGGAGCGGGAATAAGGAATTCTGATGGCTGGATTTGGGATCTGGGCACGTTCTGGTGACATTTGTCTTCCATCATGAGACCCTGGGTCAATGATCTTATGATTTTGGCCCGGTTTTTGCTCTAAAAGACAAGTTTTTAGCCCAAATTTAAGCTCAATTTACCAGGCAAGGTTTCCCTCTCTCCACCTGGGTGAGAGAATCATAATGTTCATCCCTTCCACCTCTGGAAAATCCCATTGGGTAATTGTGTGGTTTTCTGGGAAAACGAGGCTCCAAACGAGAACCTTCATTCCTTTGTTCCTTCCAAAAAGATTTTCCCACATTTTATCCCGTGGCTAAGGGATGAAGGAGCTCAGGGCTGCTTCCCTTTGGCTCCCAGACCTCCCAAAATATTCCCAAACTGCAGGAGAAGCGTGGGGGGTCCTCATGGAAAAGGCCACCCCGTGGTGGGACCTCCCATGGTGGCAGTTGCTCCACGTCCAGCCACAGCTCCTGGGACAAGGGACAAGCAAAGACATCACAGCCAATCAATCCTTAATTAATTAGGGCAGGAGGAGTCGGGAAGGATGTGGGAACAGAGCTGAACTTCCTTAGAAAAATTGCTGCCTGCTCCTGGTGGGCTGGGAACGGGAGTGTGAGGGAAAGGGGTGTCACAGCCTGAGCCAAAAATCGCATTTTTCCCTGGAATAAACCATCCAAGCTGTGCCAAGATGGATCAAAAAGAGCCTTTACACAGCCCCAAGTAGAGCAAAGCCACTCAGCTTCTCTGGTTTTGTAATAAATTTGGGTGATAATGAAATAATTCCACGTTCAAATTGTCCTGATGAAATAATTCCACACTCGAATTGTCCTGCTTGGCTTGAGATTGATTTCCTGGATAATTCTTTGCACTTTTGGGATTGACGTTGTTTAATCCCAACAAGAAATATCCACAGTTGCTCAGCCCTAAACACCTCTGGGATTGCCAGGAGATGATGATATTAATATTAATAATAGCAACGTAATGCCAGTATTTCCGTGTTTCCAGCTTGATTCCCACTTTGCATTTATTCTTGTAAAGGAATTTTTATCCAATTGCATTAAATATCCCCCTATAGCCCAAACAGCTGGGAGAACCATAATATTCGTGGAATCATGGAATTATGGAACGGTTTGGGTTGGAAAGGACCTTAAAGCCCCTCCCCACCCTCCCAGCCAGGAATTCCTTCCCAATATCCCATCCATCCCTGCCCTCTGGCACTGGGAAGCCATTCCCTGGGTCCTGTCCCTCCATCCCTTGGCCCCAGTCCCTCTCCAGCTCTCCTGGAGCCCCTTTAGGCCCTGCAAGGGGCTCTGAGCTCTCCCTGGATCCTTCCCCTCTCCAGGTGAACATTCCCAGCTCGTCTTCGTAGAAGAAAATACAGGAAAATACAGGAAAAACACTGAGGACGATGAATCAAATAATACAAAATTTAAAAATTATAAATAAAAATTCCAAGGAAGACTTTGAATTCCTGCAGGATGCAGCGTTGGAATGGGGGGGATGAACAAGAGGTGTGGCATCACCCCGGGTGTTCTGCCTTGGAGGATGGGAATGACTCCCCAAAATCCCTTTCCCAATGGGAAAACACTCTGGGATGGGAGCTGAGCTCCAGGAATTCCTCCTTCTCCTTCATCCCCTGGTCTGCTTCCCACGAAACACCTCCTCATTGATGGAATTCTTGCCCATCCTCACACTCCAGGTTGGAATAACCACCCCAGCACGACATTCCGGATAAAGGCTGAGGGAAAATCCCTGTGCTGACACCTCCTGCGGGGAGAAACAGATAAGGATCAGGCTGGAAGTGATAATTCCCCAGGAGAAATCCTGGCTTTTCCTGGAACCAGATGTTTTTGAAGGCTCTCCCACACACAGATCTTGACTTGGTCACCGCTGAGCAGAGGCAAAGCCTTCTCCAGGGCGTCCAGCTCTGTTTGGATTGGGTTTTTTGGGAACAAAGGTGTCTGGCACTCCCAAATCCACAGCAAACAGAGATAAATGTGTGGCTGCTCCTGAGTTTCGAGCAGACCCAGGAATTCCATGGCTCTTGTTTGCTCTGTCTCAGCCACCTGAACTTCCAAATTCCCAAGTTCCAAATGGAGACTCGTTCAGCAGCACAAAGGGAGCTCCAAGGAAACCATCCAAGAAAATATTCCTTCCTTGAGCTCCCAACCCGGTTTGCTCAGGGAGATTTATCCATTCATGGAATGCTGAGAAGGGGAGATGTCTCCGTATCAGCACCTCGTGTGATGCCTTAGGTTTTAACTTTTATATTTTCAAACTCTGTACTGCTCAGAGTGTAACTCTGAAGTTCCTTGGAGCCTGTAATTCCTGCTCTCTCATACTGGGCAGACATAACAAAGCCTCTCCAGGCTTTGCCTTCAAGGACAGCCAGGCTGTTTTTAGGCCCAAAATGTGTAAACCAAAGATTCTGAGGGAGGCAAGCTGAGGGGAATGACATCATTAAACTGGGGCTTTAATTGGAGAATGAACCCTGATATGCAAATGATCCAACCCTATAAAAGTGTGAAGAACTCGTGACCTGTCATCCATCTTGGGGTCCAATTTTTTGGAAGCAGCCTCTGGCTCCCCCAGGGGGTACCTTGAAGGCCCTTCAAATAAATACCTGTCTTTATTCCCTTCCTCTTGTCTAGCCTCTGTTTCTGGGTGGCTGCAGGAGGCATCACGTGGAGAACCCATTCCCATTTTAAATCGCAGCCTTAAAACCCTTGTTGGGTTTTGTTTTTGCCTTTCCCTGGCTCTGTTTTCAGCTGCTGTTGGTGTCTAATGAGGAGGTCCCTGCTCGCAATTAAAGGGTTTGTCCTTGAGGAGAGGAGTTGGGATCACAGGGATGGAGAGGAGGGAGAAGCAAAGCTCCTCTCTCGGGCTTTGGGCGGCATCGAGATCTCCACATCGATCCCTCCTGCTCACAGCCCAATATTTTTGTGTTCTTCACCCTCCCTCTCTCTAAAAACAAAACATCTCCAGAGGTCTCCTTGCCTCAGCTCGAGGGCAGGCAGAAACCAGAGAAATGGGAATATTCCTTCTCTTTGGGGAGGCTTTGGAATGAAGGATTTCATCTATTTCCCGACCAAGCGCTTTGAAGGCTCCGATTTGTGGTGATTTAGCAGCACTTGAGAGGAGGAGGCCAATAAAAAAGCTCATTCAAGGTGGAAATCACAGCAGAGCTGCAAATACATATTTAAACATCAGAATGGAATAAAATGCTGGGGAGAAATACCAGGAAACAGAAAACAAACATTTCCACTTGAAGGCAAAAGCAGAATAAAAACATTTCACAGAAATAATTCCACTCTGCTTAACAAAAGCAATGGCAGCTCCCAATTCCTGTTGTTTACGTGCTGTTCTCGCATCCATAAATCCAGAGTTCTCCTCGGCAGCAGCAGCAATATTCCCCTAAATTCTCTGCCAGGTAATGAACAGGTTGGAACAATCCGACAAAAATAATTCCAGCCTTCCCACAGGGATAATGTGCCCTGATAACACCGTGCAGGGCCCTGCAATTCTGCCCAGGGAGAAATCTCTGCCGAGGAAAACTGAATTTATCCCTCGTGGAGGTTTCCCTGTGGTGCTCCTGATGGGAAAAGGGATGGGTTTGGGGCAAAACTGCTGGATTTTTATATCATATCCCTACACTGAATTTCGGTGGGAGTCCCAGCTGGTGGTGGCCGAGCTGGGGGTTAAGGCTGGAAAAGTTGCTGCCAGAAATGGAGGGATTTATCCAGGCGTAGGAAAGGTTCATCCATTGCTGATCAGGAGCTCCCACCCCTCTGGAATTCCCATCCAGCTGCTCCAGGGATGGCTTTGTTTGGTTTGATGAAGGAGCTTTACTGGGGTGTGTCTGATCAGCTCCCCAGGCTGGGCTTGGTGCAGCTGAGCCCGGCTTGGCAAAGCCTCTGCTGGGGCTTTGCAAAGAGCAGCTCCAGCCCGGCAGGGAAAAATCTCAGCATCTCATTTTGGGGAGGTTTGAAAGAGCTGGAGCATCCCACAGGATTCAGTTGGATGTGATGGGCTCAGGAGCCTTTTCCAAGCAGGATTTTGTGTTTCCAGTTCTTGGAGCTCTGGGGGCTCAGCTCAGCTCTGCTGCAGTGCCCCCAGCATCCCATTCCATCCCTCAAATTCCAATTAAACACCTCCCTCTCCGGCTTAATTGGTGCTAAACCCGACTTGAGGTGTAATTAAACACTTTTTGTCAGTTTTTGATGACCGTTATAAACATATTAATTACGGATTCAATTCCTGAGGCGATTCCTGGTGGCTGCAGTTCTCCAGGTGCCAGAGGTGAGTTATCCCAGAAAAGCTGCTTGCTCAATGCAGCAGCAGAAGATCCTTGAACACTTTAAATGGGAATTCTGGTGGTTTGGGGAAGAAAAAAAACCCCTATACCTGAGTTTTCCCAAAGCAGAATGATGAAATTCCCGGGTTTCTCCAGCCAGCAGTGCTCCCAATTCAGGATTAAATCCTTGGCTGTGCCTGTTGAAGTTTTTTATAATTTAAGGGTTATTTTTAAATATTAACAGTTATAAATTGGAGCTGGAAAATAGAGGAGACCAGGAATGGTGTCCCAATAATCTGTTATCCACCTCTGTGGGGTTTTGGATTGGTTCTAGGATGGCTCCAAGGATCCAAGCAGTTGGAACATGAGGATGTGCGTGGTGACACCATCAAGCTGGAAAAGGAAATGGATTTTCCTTGATTCAAGCTCATTTTCCAATATTTGAACATTCAGGATTAGGGATTTTTCCTCCCACAACCCCCCGAGGGTTTGGATAATCTCCAGTGTCCCCAGAACCTTCCCGCAGGTTCAAGGCTGGGTTTGCTCCCGTGCTTCCAGCAGGGCACATCCCAGGGTGTCCTCGGGGTGGGAATGGGATGATTCAGCCCAGGCTGGGGTTGATTTTCCCCTGGAAACAAAGCTCAGGGTGAGTCAGGCAGCTCCTCCCAGGCCATGCAGGAGCAGAGTTTTGCCCTTTGCCCTCGGACTTCGAGACTGGGAATGTGCAAATTGAGCTTTGCCCACCAGAGCATCCCAGCCAGAGGAGTTTTATCCCAGCAACGACGAAATCTTGGATTCTGTTGGCTTTTTCTGCAAAACTCTCCCATTTTATCCTAAAAGGCAAAAAAAAAAAAAAAGAGGAGAAAACAAGGTTTTTCCTCCAAGCGGTGAAACTCCAGCCCCGAGGGGTCGCCCAGCAGTCCTTTTCCCTGAGAAAGTGCAGGATTTTTCCCTGTCGTGTTTCCACCGAGGCTTTGTCCGGTCTGGCTTTCCCAAGTCTCCAGTGGGGAGGATTTGCCGGAGCTCTGGCATCGCTCACTCTCGCTCTGGTTCGTGTCGAGGTGGTGCTGCCAGCCCGGCGTTAATCCCCGGCTCTGAGAGGGATTACGGTATTTAGGCAGGGGTGAAATAAAGAAGGGAAGACAAATAAACCCCACTGAAAGGAGAAGAACAGCTCACCAGGCTCTGCTGGCTCCGAGTGAGCCCCATCCTGGCGGGATTTGGAGGAGGTGGGGTCGTGGACAGAGGGGGAATGGTTTTTAACTAAAAGAGGAGAAATTTGGATGGAATATTGGGAAGGAATTCTTCCCTGAGAAGCTGTGGCTGCCCCTGGATCCCTGGAAGTGTCCAAGGCCAGGCTGGACAGGGCTTGGAGCAATTTGGGTTCATGGAAGGTGCCCCTTACAGTCTCTTCCAACCCCAAAGGAAAATAGATCCCATGGAAAATCGAAGCTGCAAAGGATATTGATTAGAAGTACCTATTTTATTCCCATTCTGCTTTTCCTGCTGGGTTCTGGTTGATGGAATGATGGACACCTGTCAGAAAACAGGGAATGGGCTCCTGGCACCATCCCAGACCCGCTCCTCCCTGCTCCATGTGGCTGGAATTCCTAGGGCTGAAACCAGAGGAATTCTCAGGAAAAACCCCACAGCCCATCCCCCAAACTGAGCAACCTCTGCCCCCTCCCAGGCAGCCACGATCTGTTTGTTTGTTTGCTTTGAAAAGCCAATTAAAACATCGCAGGCAATTATTAATTATTCCCAAGCATTTCCCCCTGCAATGGGAAAAGCCACGGAGGGAAGAGTCTTTGACTCTGCCCTTGGCCAAGATTCCCCTTTCGTTAGGCTGGGATTAATGAGGCTGAGCTTAAAGGAGGAGTTGAGTGCAATCAGAGCAGCTTTGTTAGGACGGGAATTGTCTGGGGCCGTGCTCAGTTCACCTTTGCCTGCTTGCATGGCTTGGCTGATTAATTAATCAGCCATTGATAACGACCTTTGATAACGACCTTTGATAACGACCTTCAGCCCTGCAGCTCCCAAAGGTGGTGCCACAGGGGCTGTGCTGGATCTGCAGAGGATCAGCTCCAGCGAGGAGCTCATTCCCTGGTGCTAAACTGGGATTTGGGATGCAGGGGGGGAGAGAGGGGTGGGAATATTTGTGGTTAATTTGGATCTTGAGGGTTTGATCTTTCAAAGGATCTTTGTAGATGCTCTGTGTGTCCATAAAAATGGAAGTGAGGGAGGAAACATCCTCAGGTTGTGCCAGGGGAGGTTTAGGTGGGATATTGGGAGGAATTTCTTCATGGAAAAGGTAGAGCTGCCCAGGGGAGTGGAATCCCCATCCCTGGAGGGATTTAAAAGCCCTGTGGATGTGGCACCTGGGGACATGGGGCAGTGATGGCCTTGGCAGTGCTTGGAATGGTTGAACTCGATGATCTGAGAGAATTTCTCCAATCTTCAGGATGGTGTTATTTTTTGGGAGTGACAGAATGAGGGAGGGATGGGAATATTTGTGTTTAACAGAGGTGGATATTGAGGATTTTATCTTTCAATGGATGTGTGGTGAATTTCTAGATGCTCTGTGTGTCCATAAAAATGAAAGTGAGGGAGGAAACAGCCTCAGGTTGTGCCAGGGGAGGTTTAGGTGGGATATTGGGAGGAATTCCATCATGGAAAGAGTTCTCCAGCCCTGGCACAGCTGCCCAGGGCAGTGGTGGAGTTTGGAATGGAATCCCCATCCCTGCAGGGATTCAAAAGCAGCACTCGGTGCCTTGTGTAAGAAACAGGGGATTATTTCTGGGATCATGGAAAGGTTTGGATTGGGACTGTGAGGATCATCCCATTCCACCCCCTGCCCTGGCAGGGACACCTTCCACTATCCCAGTTTGCTCCCAGCCTTGTCCAACCTGGCCTTGGACACTCCCAGTTGCACTTTTGTGACCGGGATGGGAAAGCACGGAGTGGGATCCCAGGAGTTGTGTTTCCCTCCCTATTTCAGTGCTCTCCAGGAGCTCAGGCAAGGTGGGAATCACCAAGGAAAGGTCATTTCCAAAGAAATCCTTTAAAAACCACTCAGGTATTTCCTAACCCACTTGTACACGTCAACATCCATCTAAACATCCTTGTCTTCCCTTCCAGGAGCATATCCATGGGATCAGCAGGAGTTTGGAGGGTACCTGGAGGATTCCTTTCATTCCAACAGCAGCAGCAGGACATCAGAAGTCTTTTTTTTTAGTGAAATCTTCTTTTTTCCCTGTTTTTCCCCCTTCCCAGGCCAGCTGCTGCCCATCCATCCATGGCACGCTTCCATGGAATGAATGAGGATGATGGATGTGCCCTGGATGTGTCATTCCAGCTCGGATGGGGCTTGGAGCAACCTGTGCTGGTGGAAATATCCCTGCCCATGGCACTAAAGGACCTTGAGAGGTCTTTTCCACCCCAAACCATCCTGTGCTTCTCCCATCCTCCATGAGGGGATTGAAGCCAGATCCCAGCGGGAAATGAGATCCAAACTCACAGCTGGGCACTGCTGGGCCTCTTCCCAGAGCCAGAGGAAACCTTCTCATGAATTTCCCCCCAAATTCATGTTCTTGGCTTGTTTTTAAGCTGCAGAGCCAGGCCAGGCTCTGACCCAGGCCCAGCTCATCCCCAGCAGCCAAACCCCTGCTAATCCCAGCACACAGGATTATCTTGGAATAAAGGATAACCACAGAGGGGACACCTGTGTTCCCTCCTGGAGATGTGTCTGCCTGTAAGGCTGCCCCACAGTGCTGGTGGCACTGATTTTATTGTCCTGGCACACAGGAGGTGGATTTATCCTGGTTTTCCATGGCAGCAGGGAAGCTCCTGTGGGCTGTGCCAGGCAGGAGCGGGCAGGGAAAAGCCTCCTCCAGCATTGCTAAGGGAGGAGTTGGAAGTAAATCAAGTCTGGAAGGGTTTTTTTCCCCTCACTGCATCATCCCCTCCTGTCCCTGAAGGTCTGGAATGACTCTGGGAGGCTGCTGGGAGCAGAGCCCCAGCTCCTCTGCTGATTTACAACCAGATTGGGCTTGGAAAAGGGATGTTTAAGGAAAAACACGGATGGGGAAGGTCTGGTTTTCCCAAATGCACTCAGTGGCTGCTGCAAGGACACGGCCACACACAGCAAAGCCAGGCCTGAGGGGGTGGAGGCGCCCAGGCTGCCCCAGAAATGTTGATTTTTGTATGAACTGTGAGTAAACACAGAGATAAAAACGATCTGCACGTCCCTGGGAAATGCAGCCCGCCAAGGAAATCCAGCTGGAGCAGCTCCTTCCTACCTGTGCTGGGGAAAACAAGCAGAAAAACGAGCTGCAGGTCTGGTGCAAAGGAAAATCCAGGCTGCCAGGCAGAGCAGCGTAAATCAGCTTTAATTTCAGCTGTTCACGAGTTCATTTATCAGTTCATTGATTGAAGCCCGTGGTGTGGCACTCCTCACTCTCCCAGGAATATAAACAGGGATCCTGTTAGGACAGTGATGTGGACAGCACCCCTTGCAGCAGGAATGGGGTTTTTCCCTGCTGTGGAGCTGAAATAAATCAGGATGGATTCCTCTTGGAGCTTCCAGAGCCAGATGTATCCTGGCCAGGCCCGTGCCTGACATCTGCCCATTAAAGTTGTGCAGAGATGCAGATCTGGAAATGTAATTACACAGCTCAGCTCTAATTTCCAGCTCTCATTTAACAACTGACTTAGCAGCATCCAAACACTTCCCGTGCCATGGTTAATTCATGAGGATGCACAACTCCAAAATCAACTCCAAATCCTCGGAGATTCTGCTGATAAATTGGGAAAATTCCTGAGGCGAGCGTGGAGTGAGGGGGTGCTGCTCCAGGGGCTGAGCCTGGCTTGGAGCTGCTTTCCCAGAGGAAATTCCAGCCTGGGGTTGTGCTGGTTTGGCCACCACGTCCTTGTTTGAGGAGATCTGGGCTGTGAATTCCCGGAGATCCATTTCTCTGGAGGTTTTAGGATTATGAACCCAGCGAGATGTGTTTGTTTCCACCATCAAACTCAAACCCTGGCTGTGCTCGGGTTCATTCCGAGGTGCTCCAAACCATGCCCTGATCCTGCCTGATGGGAAACTTTGATCCCTGGGATCCAGCTCAGGCTGGGGGCAGATCCAGTTCTGGAAAAGAACCCAGAGCTGCACACCTCAGGAGCTAAAACACCTTTATAGATCATCCTTATGATGCCTTAGGTTTTAACTTTTCTATTTTCAAATCCTGTACTGCTCAGAGTGTAACTCTGAAGTTCCTTGGAGCCTGTAATTCCTGCTCTCTCGTACTGGGCAGACAGAACAAAGCCTCTCCAGGCTTTGCCTTCAAGGACAGCCAGGCTGTTTTTAGGCCCAAAATGTGTAAACCAAAGATTCTAAGGGGGGCAAGCTGAGGGGAATTACATCATTAAACTGGGGCTTTAATTGGAGAATGAACCCTGATATGCAAATGGTCCAAACCTATAAAAGTGTGAAGAACTCGTGACCCAGGGTCCATCTTGGGATCCAATTTTTGGAAGCAGCCTTTGGCTCCCCCAGGGTGTACCTTGAAGGCCCTTCAAATAAATACCTGTCTTTATTCCCTTCCTCTTGTCTAGTCTCTTGTTTCTAGGTGGCTGGAGGAGGCATCACTTATCTTCTCCATCACAGGAAAAAATGAGGTGTTTGGTGCTGCTCCTGAGGCTGCGTCATAGAATCCCAGAATCCCAGGGTGGTTTGGGATGGAAGGGATTTAAAACCCACCTCATTTATGGGCAGGGACACCTCCCATAAAGCAGCAGGACCCAAACCCTCTCCTGTCAGAGCCATTCATTCATTTCCTATTCAACACATCGATGCATTTTTCCATGTTCATACATTTTCCCATCAGAAAGCATCCAATTATTCCCATTTTTCCCACTTAATGCCTTCTCCTGTTTCAAATCCCTCTCCTACATCAGCACATCCTCCTATTCCAGTGAATCCCCTCCACCTCCAGCCTCCCAGGGAGGCTTCTCCCAGAGCTCCTGCTGCACCCAGGACCAGCAGCCAGCCCAATCCTGCTTTTTCCAGGATCCATCCCTGCCTGGGGACCACCCATCCGCACCTCTCCCGCATCTGCTCCCGGTCCCACCCATCCCGTTTGGGAGCTGACTCACGGGGAAACGCCGGGAATGTTAAACAGAGCCTTTGGAAACAGAGGAATTGAAGAAAGCCACCATCTGGCCGCAGGGAATCGCGCTGTTTTCCATCCTTTCCGCTGGAAAAGGGATGCAGGGAGGGAGAGAAGCCAAGCCACGCACCCAAGGCGCTCCCCCAAGTTTTGTCCCCAAAGCCGCTCCGGCTGCTGGCGGGGTTGTCACGGCGATAACCCCCGGATCAAACAATCCCGGGATGTTTGATGGGGATTAAAGCCCCGGGAGTCTGGAGAGGAGAGCCAAGAGGTGCCCTGGGAGCCGCTGGCACCTGCGCTCCGGCTGCTGCTGCC
Source organism: Falcunculus frontatus (assembly GCA_013398115.1). NCBI lineage: Eukaryota > Metazoa > Chordata > Aves > Passeriformes > Falcunculus > Falcunculus frontatus. The sequence continues at coordinate 174,836 of VZRV01007186.1, read as the reverse complement.
GCATCCCTCCTTCCCAGCGCCGTTCCCATTCCCGGGGGAATTCCCGGCTGCCCAGAGGGGAGGGATGAGGCTTTGCCATCCCTTTGTGAAGCCGCTCACCCCAGGCTCCGTTTTAGGGTCAAAGCCGAGCCTTGCTTTTCCCTTTTGCTCCCACAGCAGAAATGTAAAAACGGGGAAGAGCTGCTGGAAAATCCCAGATGATGAACTGGGGAGCTGTCGTTCCCCTGGAATCAGCTTTTATCTTTTTGCTGGAATCAGGGACTGAGGAAAAGCTCCATCTCAGCAGCTCCTAAAAACAGATTCCAGAGGGAGCGGGGGAACTGGCTCTGATTTATCTCGCTGCTCACCCAGCCCATCCCAAATCCCAAACCACTGCTCCGGCTCTCCCACTTCTCCCAGCAGGGACCTGCCCAACCTGTCCTTCATTTATTTATCCCACAGCCATTCCTGACTTCCTTGTGATGCTACAAATCCACAGGGAAAACACCCAGGTGCATAAATAATAATAAATAAATCAGAAGGACCTCTCCAAAATATTCGGGAAAAACAAATCCCAGCTTTTCCTGGCGCTGCCAAGGTGCCACAAGGAGCTTGGGAAAGGCCCAGACCATGCTGGGAGAGGGCAAGGAGCTCCTTTTGCACTGGCTGTTAAAATTCCCAGCACACGTGCCGGGTAGACTGAAGGGCTGAATTTATTCCAAAGGCTCCCTCATTCCTTGTATCCATCAGGAGCTGGCTCGGGAGATGCTTTCAAGGTGATGACAGCCAGAGAATTCGGGATAGAGGAAGATATTGTCATCTGCTTTTCCTCAGGGATGCCACTCGGGACAACCCTGCTCCCACCTCACCCTGGATCCCTCAGTGCTCCAGTGAAAAATGCAGCTGGAAAAGCTCTTTTCCAACAATTGACACCCAAATCCCTCCAGGATCAGAGATTGGTTGGGCTGGGAGGGATCTTAAATCTAATTCCACTCCCTGCCCTGGGCAGGGACACCCTGGGAGAGGCCTGGAAGGAGATGCCTCTGGAAAGGTGGGAGGGAGGCAGCAGTTCTCCTGGGCAAGGCAAAATCTGGGAGAAAAAATTCCCTCTGTGAGCTGCTAATGGAAATTCAGAGGCTCTGCTTAGAGGAAAAAAGGTCTAGAAAAAAAAATGAACCTTAAGTTTCTAATGCTGATCTTTTGGAGGGCTTCATTCCTCCTTTTTTCCCCTTCTTTTTTGCTCTGTCTCGCTGGAAAACCAGGAATTTCTGTGGTCTAATTCCCTCCAGAACCTTGTGTCCAGAGTCAGCTCCTGCCCCTTCCCCTCGGGAATTCACCTGGAGGCTCCACGACTTCTCTCCACCCTGGAGGAGCTCAGTGAAGCAGAGAGGAGGCTTAAATCCATGAAAAGCTTCCCAAGCATCCTGCAGCTCTTCTCATCCGTGCCCGAGCAGCCAGGGATCCCTTTCATCTCCCCACTCCCGCGATTTGAGGAGAATGAACTGATTCCCTGCCTTTGGAAATGCCTGCTCAAGTGCTCTGGAGCTGCTGGGGGCTGCTGGGATAATCAGGAGAGGGATGGGCATCGCTCCCTGCTCCGGGGTGGTCTCCAGCATTCCATGGATTTCCCAGCCCCAGGAACTGGAAAAAAATCAGGGAGCTCTGGGGAAACGTTTGGACAGAGCTGAGTTATATCCCAGTGAAATCCTCGTGGCTTTTGTCGTGTTGGGAGCCTTCAGCAGGGAAATGAGGTGTTCAACTGGGAATTCCTGGGATTTCTGTGCTGCTCCTTTGCAGAGGACGGGGAATTTCTCACCCTTGCTCTCACCAGGGGATGTGAATTCCAGGATTGTCACTTTTTTGGGATGTTGCAGCATCTTTCTGGGAGGGATATATTGAATATGGAATGTATCACATATAGAAAAAAGGGAAAATCCCTTTTAAAAATAAATATATAAATTATTTCCTTTGCTCCAGACCCTTCCCAAGGGTCTGTTGGATAAGCTCCAGCACCCAAACCAGCTGGGAATTCTCCTGCTGGGTATCAAGGAGCAGGAGCAGGATGGATCCCACTGAGCTCATGCTGTGAGAGATAAAACCAGAGTTATCATTCATCTCCTGCAGATATAAACGGCACAAATGATCCCTGCAAAGTTATCCTGAGATTTTTCCTCTTCCATTAAATTAAAAAAAAAAACAATTAAAAAAAAGGAATTACTTTTAATGTCCCTGAGTGCTGGAAACGTGAACATCTTGGAAATGCCTTGGAAAGGCTGGAAAGGATCCAGGCCCAGAGCACAAAAATCTCACGCTCAAACCTCCAGCGAGGGTTTCAGAAAGTGAGGGATTGGGGCTGTAGTCATGGTGAGAAACCAAAATATATTGGGAAAAAAACTAGGAAAAGATGGGAAAAGGGGATTAAGGGCAGCCTGGATGGGAACGGTTGGAGGCTGCCGTGAAAATCTGGCAGCAGGGAGAAGGCAGAGAAGCAGAGGGAGATCAAAATATGGCACGTGAGCGACCTGAGCAGCAAAAATAGGATGGAATTTGTGGGGTGGGAATGTGCTAAGTGTGGGGATGGGGCGTGGAGACCTGACAGGACACACCTGGGATCTGTGGGAAGCAGTGGGAAAAAGCAGCTGGGGGTTAGAGCAGGTCCAATTCCCAGATCAGCTGGATAATTCCATAGGAAAGGGGAATGGGCTTGTTAAGGGCAGGAAAAACGCTCGGAGTGGTCAAATTTGAGGTGTTTTGTGAGAGTGTCAATAAATGGAGGGGAAGGGAAGGTTTGGGAAGGTTTGGGAAGGTTTGGGAAGGGAAGGTTTGGGAAGGGAAGGGTTGGGGAGGGAAGGGTTGGGGAGGGGAGGGGTGGG
>VZRV01007186.1:151284-171708 GCA_013398115.1 Falcunculus frontatus | reverse complement strand
AAGAGAAAGAGAGAAAGAGAGAAAGAGAGAAAGAGAGAAACGGAAAGAAAGAGAGAAAGAAAAAGAGAGAAAGAAAGAAAGAGAGAGAGAAAGAGAGAAAGAGAAAGAGAGAAAGAGAGAACGAGAGAACGAGAGAACGAGAGAAAGAGAGAAAGAGAACGAGAGAAAGAGAGAAAGAGAGAAAGAAAGAAAGAAAGAAAAAGAAAAAGAAAAAACCACAAAAAACAAAAAAACAAGATGAATTTGAANGAGAGAACGAGAGAACGAGAGAACGAGAGAAAGAGAGAAAGAGAACGAGAGAAAGAGAGAAAGAGAGAAAGAAAGAAAGAAAGAAAAAGAAAAAGAAAAAACCACAAAAAACCAAAAAACAAGATGAATTTGAAGTCTGAATCGGAAGGGACCTTAAACTCATCCAGTTCCACGGACAGGGACACCTCCCACCATCCCAGGCTGCTCCAAGGACAGACTTCGCACTGCTTGAAAACTCCGGGAGCTGGGGGAGGATTTTTAGGATGGACCAGAAAAATCATCCCGAGGGCTCTTGGCTGAGCATCACCCCCGGGCTGGCAGGGAGCAGATTCCTGCCGGTTCCTGGGGGTTCCCGGTGCCAGCCCCGCTTGTCAGGAGAAGTTTGGCCCCGCAGGGAGCCGCTGGTGTTTTCACCAAATGGAGGAGCGGAGAGAGAACGCGCTTTTACCGCGAAAATTAGAAAAGGAAAAGGCAAAAAAAAAAAAAAAAAAAACCACCCAAAAAACCAGCCCCCAACCCGAGCCATTACCACGGGCACTGTAGCATGAAACACAAACCCTTCCTCCCGAGCCGCACAAAGCCTCGGCAGAGTAATTAATGCGCTGAGAGGGCCGGGGCTTGCAGATGGAGATGCGGGGAATAAAGGCGCTCCCCGGGCTGGGCTGTCACGCATCGCCTGCCGCATCTGTTATGGAAATCAGGGCTAGCGGGGCCTTTTGTTCGGCCTAAAGCCCTCCCAACAGGGACTTGGCCGGAGTAGATTTTCTTGTTATTAAACACGATTTCGGGCTAGTTGAGAGCAGATGCTCCGGCAGCGTTTGGAACTAATAACCGAGCTCGGAGTGTGCGGCGTCCCTGGGAAGTCTGGGCTCGCCTGCGACAGCGATTCCAGCTCGGAGCTAATGCGCTGCCCCGGCTCCCTGCTTTGCACATGAATGCTGCTGACACCAGCTGAGCCTTCTGGGCTCCCCTGGCAGAGCCCCCAGCATCCCCTCCCAGCCCTTTCAGCGCCAGCGAGCGCAGGGACACACGAATCACACTCTCCGAACACATCCCTGCCCTCCTCACCCCCTCCAAGGCACCGAAACAGCCACCAAACCCCACCCGCAGCATCCCAAAATCTTTAAAATTTCCTGTGATGTCCTCTCGGATGGATGTTTGCTCAAGCCATGCCCGTGGCAGGCAGGGAAGGACCGGAGCAGCCGGCACGGGGCTGTTGGGGTCACAGTGGGAGCGCACGAGGGAGGGACAAAGGGAGAGAGGCGACAAAAGCCATCCCTGCAGAGGCAGATCGGGAGCACAGCACCTGGGTGTGGTGGTTCGGGATGGAATCGCCTCCGGCAGCGCCGGAGAGAAGGATTCTGGAGCTGGGATGTGCCACAGCTCGGGGTGGGAGGGCACAGGGAAGGGGCAGAGCGGCGGTGTCACCCCGAGTTCAGCTGTGGAAGCTCATCCCGATGTGCTCGCACTGGGGAATGGTCCTGGATTCATCAGGGAAGGGCAAAACTATGAAAATGGAGGTGGAGAAAGGGTATTTTGGAGCCATAGAATGGTTTGGGTTGGAATATTAAAGAATATTCCATCCCCTGGCATGGGCAAGGACACCTTCCACTATCCCAGGGTGCTCCAACCTGGCCTTGGACACTTGCAGGGATCCAGGGGCAGCCACAGCTTCTCTGGGCAGGAGAAGGGGCTTTTGTAGCCCCAAGGAGCTGTCCGTCCATCCATCCATCCATCCATCCATCCATCCATCCATCCATCCATCCATCCATCCATCCATCCATCATCCATCCATCCATCCATCCATCCATCCATCCATCCCTCCATCCCTCCATCCATCCATCTCCTGCTGTGGATCATGGCAAATAACCGGGAGAAAGAGCACCCAAACATCTCCTGAGAAGGACAGAGGGCACCAAAACACTCCCTGATCAGGCCAGAGAGCACCAAAACAGAACTAAAGGCACCAAAACTCCTCCTGAGCAGGACAGAGAGCACCCAAACACCTCCTGAGGACAAGAGCACCCAAACTCATCCGGAGAAGGACAAGGAGCACCCAAACACCTCCTGATCAGGACAGAGAGCATCAAGCACCTCCTAAACAGAAAAAAGGGCACCAAAACCCCTCCCGATCAGGACAGAGGAAAAGATGGAAAATCCCTTTTAAAAATAAATATATAAATTATTTTCCAAACCATCTCCTGCTCAGGACGGAGAGCACCAAAACTCCTCCTGAGCAGGACAGAGAGCACCAAACCATCTCCTGCTCAGGACGGAGAGCACCAAAACTCATCCTGAGGACAAAGAGCACCCAAACATCTCCTGATCAGGATGGAGAGCACCAAAACTCATCCTGAGGACAAAGAGCACCCAAACATCTCCTGATCAGGACAGAGAGCACCAAAACACCTCCTGGGCAGACAAACCCCAGCAAACCCGTGACACTGTGCCAGGCAGGAGTGGGTGACAGGGCAGGGCGAAGGGCAGTGCCACATTCCCACGTCACGGGCGCTCCGCTCCCACCCAGCACTGGCAGCAGCACAGCGAGGAGATTTCCCTACACGCCAGACAAGGAATGAGTCACATCTGCTCTAAGGCAAGACCTCAATCCAATCTGCAGCGATTCCAGCCAGGAGGAGGTTAATGGCTCTGCTCCGAGTAACCTGAAACTCCACAGAGCCACCTCCAACTCCCTGACTTGGGAGGTCCCGATTTTGGGGGCAGAAAATGCCCTGAAGCCCCACGATCGCTGGGAAATGGTGCAGCTCGGTGCCATCAGCGCATTCCCGAGGAGGGGGACACATTCTCGAGGAAGGGGGACGCGTTCCAGAGGAAGGGGGACACGTTCCCGAAGAGGGGACACACTCCCGAAGAGGGGGACAAATTCCCTAGGAAGGGGCACACGTTCCCAAGGAAGGGGACACATTCCAGAGGAAGTGGGACACATTTCCGAAGAAGGGGACACATTCCCAAGAAGGGGCACACGTTCCCAAGGAAGGGGACACATTCCAGAGGAAGTGGGACACATTTCCGAAGAAGGGGACACATTCCCAAGAAGGGGCACACGTTCCCAAGGAAGGGGACACATTCCAGAGGAAGTGGGACACATTTCCGAAGAAGGGGACACATTCCCAAGAAGGGGCACACGTTCCCAAGGAAGGGGACACATTCCAGAGGAAGTGGGACACATTTCCGAAGAAGGGGACACATTCCCAAGAAGGGGCACACGTTCCCAAGGAAGGGGGACACGTTCCCGAAGAGGGGACACACTCCCGAAGAGGGGGACAAATTCCCTAGGAAGGGGCACACGTTCCCAAGGAAGGGGACACATTCCCAAGGAAGGGGACACGTTCCAGAGGAAGGGGGACACATTCCCAAGGAAAGGGGACACGTTCCCAAGGAAAGGGGGACACATTCCTGAAGAGGGGACACACTCCCAAGGAAGGGGGACACGTTCCCAAGGAAAGGGGACACGTTCCTGAAGAAGGGGGACAAATTCCCGAGGAAGTGGGACACATTCCCAAGGAAAGGGGACACATTCCCAAAGAAGGGGACACATTCCCGAGGAGGAGGACACATTCCCGAGGAGGGCGACACGTTCCTGAAGAAGAGGGACACATTCCCGAGGAAGGGGGACACATTCCCAAAGAGGGGGACAAGCTCCAGAGGAAGGGGGACACATTCCTAAAGAGAGGGGACACACTCCCGAAGAGGGGGACACATTCCAGAGGAAGGGGGACACGTTCCCAAGGAAAGGGGGACCCATTCCCGAAGAAGAGGACACATTCCCGAAGAGGGGACACACTCCCAAGGAAGGGGGACATGTTCCTGAAGAGGCGGGACACATTCCCCAAGAAGGGGGACACATTCCCAAGGAAGGGAACACACTCCCAAGGAAGGGGACACATTCCCAAGGAAGGGGGACACATTCCCGAAGAAGAGGACACATTCCCGAAGAGGGGACACACTCCCAAGGAAAGGGGAACATGTTCCCAAGGAAGGGGACACATTCCCGAAGAAGAGGACACATTCCTGAAGAGGGGACACACTCCCAAGGAAAGGGGACACGTTCCCGAGGAGGAAGACACATTCCCGAAGAAGGGGGACAAATTCCCGAGGAAGGGGGACACATTCCCAAAAGAGGGGGACACATTCCCAAAGAGGGGACATGTTCCCGAGGAAAGGGGACACATTCCCAAGGAAGAGGACACATTCCCGAGAAAGGGGACACATTCCCAAGGAAGGGGACACATTCCCAGATCCAGATCAGGCGATGGAGGCACAGAGTGGAGGTTGTAGGGAAATGAGTGAGGTTCACACTCAGCTCCAGCCCCTTTTCCTTCCCCGGTTGCTGTCACCTTGTCCTCAGCTCCGAGGTCACACAGGGACTGTCACAGCTCCCTGAGCAGCAGCTGGAGGTGCCCCAGGGTGTCACAGCCCTGGGTCACTGCTGATTTTTCAGGGCAGAGCACTTGAATCAGCACCCTCTGCCCCCCAGGACATCCCCAGGACCACCAGCACCATTTGTTGCCCTGGATTCCAGCCCTGGAATTCCAGCCCTTGTTGTTATTTATCCTTCTGCTCCTTCACTTCGGGTGTTTGCTCAAGTTGAGGCTCTTCATGCTGGGGGTGAAGCTTTTCGTTGGGTTTTTCCCTAAAAAATCCAGGTGACCCTGGCTGAGGCCAAATTTCCAGGCCCACAGGGCATAACTTGACCCCCCATTTATAAATATTTAATAACCTTCAAAATTATTATATTAATATATTTAAATAGTTATGATTAATATAATGTTAATATAATTTAAAACATTAATATTTAATAACATTATCACCATTATTTCATTGCAAATACACTGAAATCCCCTTTATTCCCCACACAGGGGGTTACTGCTGCCTTCCCACCCCCATATTTCATATTTTGCTATTCAGTGAGTAAAATGGCCATTTCCACCCCAAAGTGGCACCAGAACTGGTTCCAAGGGGGCTGTTCCCAGGAAAAGAACCCCAGGAATGTGATTTAACCAGGATATCTCTGCTTACTGTGGGATTCCAGTCTGGCTGAGGAGGGCTTTGCTCATCCCATCCTCATTCCCATGGGATCCCCACCTCCAGAGCAGAACAGGTGACCACAGCAGATGAATCCTGAAAGGATTCATCCCCTTTCCACAAGTGAAAACCAGGGAATTCCTTGCCAAATTCCACAGCAAATCGCAAGGGAAGGAGATTTCAGAGCACATCCCAGGATTTGTGCCACGGGGTGGGTGCAGAGCAGGGAAGAGCTGGAGCTGGCAGGATTTGGGGCTGCTGAGAGGTGGGTGGAGGGCTAAAAACCCATTTCCCCACTTGGAATTCCTTCTTCACAGATCCTTTGGAAAACTGGGTGAGATCTTTTCTCTCCTCCTCAGATTCCTTCTCATGCTCCAAGCTCATTTAGGGAGGATAAAAAACCCCACTTGGCAGAACATTCCTCCTTTATCCCTGCAGGGCTCTTGTGCCAGATCCTGAGGATCATTCTGGACACGTGAGGAGCTGCTGGGAAGATGAAGGAGCTGAAGGGGCTGCAGGAAAATATAAAAAAAATATTAAAAATATTCTGTTTGAGCTTTTAAATTGGCAGCAGCCACTGCTGCAATTGCAGCCTCTCCATGGCTTTTTCAGGAAGGCTGGCACAAGAGAGGGATGAGATGGAGAATCCCTGGAAAAAAAAGGTTATTAATTTTTTTGTTATAAGAAAGAGCTTGGTAGGAAGAAACCCAATGAGCTGAGAATTAAAAATTATTTGATTTTCAGCAAATAATCCCTCCCTTAGGAGAGGCTACGTGAGGATGAGGCAAAGAAATGCCAGCACCTGACCCCAAATCCACCAAAATCCACCACCGAGTCCCAAAATAACCACGGAGCTTTAAGCCACCACCAATCTGGGTGGAAAAACCCTTAAATATCCATCAAACAGCCCAACTCTGGAACATTAAGTCTGGTTTTATCTCTTTTTTGGAGATGTTTTAAGAGTCCTTTAACAGCCCCTTCCTAATCCACCCCATTTGAGTTGTGACCACACCACTCTTGGGAGTGACCCAGGAAACATCAGAAGGGTCAAAAATCCCTACAAAATTTGGAGGATCTCAAAAGGAAAACTGGAGGCAGCAGGAAGGGACGGACATTTCTGTTCCTCAGCCTCACCAGGAGCCAAGGAGCAGCAGCAGAGGACCCACAAAGCTCAGGAGAAGGTTTGCAGCTCGTGCAGGATCTCCTGCCCTGCCAAGCTGTGGTGAAATTCCAGGAAAAGCAGCAGGAGCCTGGTGTGGGACCACAGGGGTGGGGATGAAGCTGGGGATGAAGACAAAAGCACCATTAGGAGGAAGAAAGAGCTGGGGGTGGGGATGAAGCTGGGGATGAAGACAAAAGCACCATCAGGAGGAAGAAAGAGTGGCCCAATCGCTCCTCCAGCATTCGCAGCTCTGATAAAAGATGCCAAAAACCATCCAAGAGGAACCATTAATTGGGAAACATCCTTTATGGACAGAGATTCCAAGGAGGAAGGAGCAATGGATCCGTTCCTGCTGATCAGTTTTGGATCAATGACCCACGAGCTGTGTTTAAATCAAAGGCTCCTCAACCTGGCACAGATGGAAACAACAAAGCACAAACCAAAGGTGGCAATAACAGGGAGGGTTTGGGCAGGAGGACCATTAATTAACCCCTCATTCATTAATTACAGCAGCTGCAGAGTTGCTGGGTCAGTGGGAACAGCAAAGAACCAGCAGGGCAGTGCCAAGGAACAACTGCTGGGAATTCTGAGATGGAGAGAGGCACAGGGAGACAATTCCAAGCTTTTCTGTCTGGATTGAGCAGGAGAAGACCTTGGGAGGGGAGGAGGAGCTGCAGGTTCTGTGTCCCACGGGAGCCTCATGCAGGGCAGGACACCTCAGAATTCCAAGGATCTCCCAAGTGCTGACAGCAACGGGAACATCCCTTGGAAATGAGTTTCGCTGCATTTCTGGCAAAGAACAACCTGAGAGCAATTTGGAAATGTGAAAATTCAGCTTGAGAGGCAAAGCAAAGCAACCCCCACTTGTTTGCTTTGCTCCTCTGCCTCTGGCATTTTTGGGAAACAGCTCAGAGAGAGAGAACCCACAGCAAAGTGGAAAATTGAATGCTCAAAAGGGGCTGTTGCAAGCAAAAAAAAGGTCCTGTTCAAATCCCAGCCATTCCTGGCCTGGAGCTCAGCACAATGATGCCCCCAAAACACACCATTAGTAATGATTTCCACCACGGGAAAATTCCTTTTTTTTTTTTTTTTCGTTTTTTAATTCAAAGAAAAAAAATTGGTATTTTAATAAATACTGCAGAAACATTAACCAAACGTACAAAGTGACTTCAACAATTAAAAAAAAAAAAAGTAATGAATGTCCTGCTTTATAACAATTATAACTTATTTTTTCCACAATATTTAAATACAGAAAGAAGCACTTACCAGCTATTTTGTAATACTGCCCTAAGAGCACTGTTGCATCAGTTAAAAGCTTATTATGGTCAAAAATGTCTTTTTTTTTGTGGGAAATAACCAGAATGGGAGTGGAATTTTTTTTTTTTTTTCTTTTTTTTGTCTTCTTTTCTCAGATGAAACAAAGTGCTGGGAACACACAGAACTGAATTTGGATTAAGAGTTCATCTTTTACCTTTGCACGAGTGAACAGAGCTTTTAACACTTCAAAAACGAAGCATCACCCCTTGGGAATGAAATGCTTGTCCTCCACAAGCAGCAACCAGCCCGCTCAGAGCTTTGGCTCCTTCCTTTGGGAGAAGTTGGGTGGGTCAGGAAGAGTCACAAACCATTTGAAAGGCTGATTGAATTCAGTGTAACAACAGCAAAAAGGGATGGGACTGAACCAGTTCACCCCATTTCAGGACTGGGGGTTGGATATTTTGTGTTAATCCTAAAACTAAGGGCAGCATCCAGTTCCCACTGGGGGGACCCCTTAAGGCCTCACAGTTCTTCAGACCCCATTTCCTCCCCAAAATGAGGAGCATCACAAAAAGGCTCTGCTGGCTCATTTGCAGGTTTTTTGAGGGGTATTTTTGTTTTTGCAGAGAACCACATCCCAGAACAGCGCTTGTCTGCAGCTTTCTCCAGGATCCACGGGCTCTCCAACTCCTGGGAGAAGCCCAGGGGATTTTGGGGCTTTCCCCAGGTGGGCAGTAAGGCTTAAGGAATGATCAGGGCTGGAAAACTACGGATCATTTGCCATCACAGCTCTCAGCACCTTCCACTTGAACCTAACAGCAACGTGGCCACACAGAACACCAGGACTGGGCACCATCTCCACAGCACAACCACAAAGAGGAACAGCCAAGTCACAGCCCTGCTGGGCTGGTTTGCCCCCATTCCCACCCCCCCAAAATTTGATCCATCTCGTTTCCATGGAAATTCTGGGAATCCTCAAACAGTTGTCTTCATCCCCAACATGCTCCAGCATGGATCAGGAAGGCAAAACTCCAGACTTCTCCCCAGTTTTCCTCTAGGTGACACACAGACCTCGGTATCCTCTCCATTTTCACAATCAGCTACTAAAAAAAATGGGATCATATCCTTTGGAAAACCAACTCTAAGGTCACAGGGATAGTTCCTTAATGAGAAGGGCACATTAATAACGTCTTCATTTAAAAAAAAAAAATCCCATTAAAGTATTATTTGAATGAAATCAAAGTGGTAGCATCCAGGAGCAGGGCGTTACTAAAAGAAACAAGCACTGTCCATGACATCTCTCCTTTGCAGGGTTCTTTTCCCAATCACTCTCTCTCTTCTCTCAGCACATTCAAACGTTTTTCCCTTTTATTATTATTTTTTTTTTTTGGCATTGTCTTCAAAAGAAATTCCTGATGCCACCTCTCTCAGAGCCTCTTCTTCCTGCTGCTCAGTCCTTAAGTACAGTCTCACACAACAGGAGAAGTCTCCATGAAAGCACTGGCAAAGCCCTCATTAAAACACCCCGTGGCTGTGACTTCATTGAGCTCCAACCCCTCCTGGATCCTCTTCTTCCTCCTCCTCCTCCTCCTCCTCCTCCAGGAAATCTCAGCTCCTTCACATCACCGTGCAACTCTTTGCTTTGTCCTTTCTCAAGTCCGTGGCCACTGTGGACAGTTCTGGCCTGCCAGGCATGTGTGAAATTCGCTTTGTGGCCCTCTGAGATTTGTTTCGTTTCACATTTTTGTTTGTTTTGTTCACACACGCCAGGGTGGCGACGTGAAAAATGTCTCTGACACTGTTTTCTGACTGTAAGGCTGAGCATTCGATGTATGTGGCTGCTCCAATCTGTTTGGCCATATTTGCACCCTGAGGGGAAAAAAAAGGAACATGTGATCAATACCAAGTTGTGAGCAAGCCTCACAATTCCAGCTCTGCGCTGTTTCCCCTGGAAAACTCAAAGCTGATTTGGGAAAATAAACACAGCTTTTGCTTCCAGGAGGAGTTAAATAAGTGTCTAAGCCTTATCTCCTGTGCTGATAAGCACAAACTGGGAGAGAAGAGCAGCTCAGGGACTGCCAACAACTGGGAAAAGCCAGGAGAGGCTGAGGGGGTTCAGCAGTTTCACCTTAACCTGAATCGGGGAATTTCCTGGAAAATCTGGCAGCTTCCAGATTGAAGCCTGAAATCTCCAAAGGGAAAATATCTTCTGTGCTTTAAGGAATAAGCAGCTGCCCTGACCTGGAGCAGAGCCCCTGTTACAGCTCCAGGAAGAGGGCAAAGTTCTTAGGGAAATGTGCTCTGGGATAGTTCTATCAACTTCCTGATAGGGAACAGGGAAAAAAAGAGCAAAGTTCTTAGGGAAATGTGCTCTGGGATAATTCTATCAATTTCCTGATAGGGAACAGGGAAAAAAAAGGGAAAAGGGACATGAGGGGTTATAGAAGCCCTTTTCTTCTGATTTTAACAAGTCAAAGCAGGGGTATTTGTTCCAGCAGCACAAAGCAAACAACCCAACATGTGACAGATGACAATAGGCCAGTATCCCGTGGTGGATTTTGCTACTGGAACACAATACAGCATTATGTGAAAAAGTGGGAGTTGTTCCAAGGGAATTTTATTTCGGAGGGATGAATCTTTACCGAGTTACGAAATCCAACCACATCCTTGACGTGCCACTCCTCACACACATCCCTGTGCCTGCCTCCTGCCTGCTCCAGTGCCAGGCTGATGGCACCAATCCCTTGGGGATCCAGCCTCCTGTTTGCCCTGCAGTGATGCAGCCACCTTATCAAGGGCAAGGGGGAGAGGTTGATAAGGGAGCAGGAGCTCGTAGGACGAGCCCTCCCCACAGTTAAACATCTCAACTCCTACTGAGCTGAGCCTCAGCAATGTTTGCTCAGGTGTAGCTCCCTGGGAGGCTGGAGCAGGGTGTCAGCAGCGTGTCCTTGTCCTCCCTGTGCTTCCTGAGGGAGCTCAGAGGAATGGGAAAGCTCTGATCCCATGGTGGCTCAGCCAGGGAAGGGGATTTTAGAAGAAGCTGAGTCCCTTGTGTTGGGCTGACTCCTGCTCCTCAGGGGTGCAGGCTGAGCTGTGAATCCAGGGACAAAAATCCAGTTGCCAGCAGATTTTTGATCATTCTCATGCAAAGACTCAGGGATTTTACTGAAGCACTGCCGTTTTCCAATGTAAACATGCTGCACCCTCAGTAACCCCACATCAGGAGCTGCTGGTTTGGAAAATATGAGGGATAAAACATCCCAAACTGGCTGCTAGCACGGGCTAAAGACACTGAGGTGACTCGTGGAGGTGCCACTGTCCCTCCCACAGGGTGTAGCTGCCACCAGCACCGTGATTCAGCTGCTGTGAGGGATCACACACATGTGAGTAATAAAGGGAAGTTCACCTCAGAGCCCAGTCTCCCTGTTCCCTACATCCTGCTCTCTCCCATGACCTCATTCCTTTCCCTTTCACCTCAGCTCCTCTCTCCTCTCATGCCTGGCTCCAAACTTCTCACTCCCCCCAGAGCAAAGAACTCATCAAGAATTAAGATGCCTTCTGGCTTTGCTGCACCTTCAGAGGGAGGGACAAGGTGTTTTTTAAGGAATTGGGGACAGATTATATTCTAACATAATGTCATGATTCTGAAGGCAAACTACATTCAAATCTGAAGTCTGCAGACAGCAATTTTACCAATTTGTCAGTGAATAAACAGGATGTGTCATCTTTTAGCTACATTTTTGGTGTGTGCAGGCACAGAAAAGCAGGAAGCTTTTTTACAACTCACCTAAAAAGCAATTTACAAGCAAAAAGGCAACAATTTACAAAGTTTAAAGGGATGCTTCTCTGATCTGTTGTGGGGCTGCAGGATTTCCTTCAGCCCTAAATAGCTCCTAAAACCATCTCCTCCCACACCAGAGGTGCAAATCTGCCTTTTAGGACTGCACTTGTGTCATCACGAGGGAGAAGTTGGTCACAATGAAGGCTCCAGTGACAGAAAAGAGGTTGATCTTCCCCCCTGAAGGACCAAAAAGGTGGCTCTTACCTGGTCGTAGGACACAGGGGTCTGCCTGTGGTTGGAGAGCTCCACCAGTGTGCTGACATCCGTGCGCAGGTCTGACTTGCAGCCCACCAGAAGCATCTTGGTGTTGGGGCAGAATTCCTGGATTTCACCTTTCCACTGGAAAATCAGAAGTTGTTGAATGTTTAAATCCAAAAGAAGCAACGGGTGCAAGCAGAGGTTTGCCAAGCCCCGACATTCCACGCTGAAATATTTTTTATGTAATGGCTGTATTTGCCTTCAAGGTCATTTTTGAAGGCATCAGCTCCAGCAGAACCTGGTCAAGGATGAAATGTTCCTATCTCACACACTCATGAATTCCAGTGGCTTACTAATCAGGAGGGAATGAGTTGAGATTGTTTACCCACATGAGCAAAGGTTTGCAGAGCTGCTGTTTCTCACACCCAGCCCCAGCCAGGTGCAGAATTGGGAGTCCTCACCTTCAGCAGCTCCTCAAGGCACAGCTGCAGAGGCAGCTCTTGTACAACCACAACACCAGCAGGGCTAAATGTGGGTTTATTGCTGCATTCTCACACCTAAAACTACACAAATCTGCCCGAGGTGAACCAGCAATGAGCCCTTCAGACAGAACTTGGGATAAATTCATTGCATTTCACCCTTCCACAAGGTTATGTTGAGAACGCAAAGCCAAAAACTTCACAGCATAATCCAAACAGATGATAATCCCTAAAATTTAGGGCTGTAATTTAGGTTTAAAATCATACTAAGAATGCAGAATTAAGTAAGCAGCATTATCAGGGGCAGGAAAACCACACTTCTGGATGCTTTTTGGCACGGAGAGAGTAGTTCTGAAGTATTTTTTGTAGGCTATTCAGAGCATTGTAAGCCACTTTATCCCACTGAGACAAGAATCAGGGTCCCCAGCCTCAGAAAAAAACAAAAAAAGGAACTTCAGGTCATTAAGCCCCAAAACCACTGTGAAGTGGAGTCATGCTCAGCAACCAGGCAGAGGAGCAGGACCACCTTGAAAACAAAGAGCTTGATTATGAAAATGCCCTGTTTGAGCTCATGGGAAGTCTGACACAAACTCAAATCAGAGATCTCATGAGAGGTTTGGGGCAGGGCTGCATTTCTGTGCCACTGCTGGTGGCTTCCAGAGGCATTTGTCACTGGCTCCTTGTAACGTCAGGCTCACAAATTATGTAAGGCCATGGCAGAAGTCCAAACTCTTGGCAGACAATTTTGAACCATCCCCACAACGCAGCAAAGTTTCCCAATCATGTCACAGGAACATGTGACAGACAATTTCTTACAGCACCTCACACCACCCTCAACAATTCCTCGCTGTCTCAGGGCTGAGGAATGAGAATTTACTTCAGCTCCAAGTGTCCATTAGCGAGTTCTTGTTTTCAATTAACATCCACCCCTTTCAAACAAATGACCTCAAATTAAAGCACCCTCCTGTCATCGCTCCATTAAAAGAAACAAAGTGGAAGTTTCCAGTGTAAGAACAACACCACTGCAGGGATTTAAAGATGAGCTTCTCCAGCAGCTCTGTGCTCAGGGGTTGCTCAAATACTTGCCTTTTTTAGGACACTATCCAGGGTTTCTGGCCGACTGATGTCAAAGCAGATCAGGACAGCATCAGAGTCTGGGTAGGAGAGCGGGCGGACGTTGTCGTAATAAGGAGACCCTGCAGGGAAAACAAACAACATCTTCATTAATTGCTATTTTCCTCTTCCTGCAGTCATCCAGGCTTATTCAGAAAGCTTGGAGAGGCTCTCAGTGATGGCCATCCACTGATCCATCACCCACCAAAAGCTCGGGATGCTCCCAAAGAGATTGAAATGGGTTTTCAACTTTCAGCCCAAGTTGAAAGCCCAGCTTTAACATGCAGGGGAACAAATCCTTGAACTCCAAAAGGGTTTTTTCCAAGCAGATTTGAAATTCCTCAGTTTTGATTTGCAGTTAATTTAAAACAAACAGCTCCAAGTGCAAAAAAGCATCTTTAGTTGTCACATTGGCAATTTTTAGAAGAAACTCTTGCTTCAAATTAAAGAACTTGTTGCAGGAAACAGATTTCCAGCAGGGAAAAATCCCAATCCTGTAGGCAGGCATGCAAGTTATCTGTCACAAAAAGCCTCATTAATCTGTAAACCAATAAAGCTTGCAGTAAATGTTTATGTTTAGCCCATAAACCAGATTTTTATCAGCAAGATCAAAGCTAATTTAGTAATCTGGGGGAACAGATGTAGGTACAGTATTGCTCTTTGTGCTTGTTTTACTTGCAGGGCTTTGAAGAGATATTCTGTTTTCCTTAACAACAATCATGATGTGAAGAGTTAAAATACATCCAGAGTTAAAAATCTTATTTTAATCATCTGGTGAGTCTGGCAACAGGTTTGGGAGGAAAAAAAAGAAAAACTGTTTTTTCTAAGAAGTTGCAGTCACTCAACCACCATTTGGTTTGGCCTTAACTGTGCTGAGCTTCACTTCCTGAGGAAAATACATTTCTTAATGCATTTTAAAGGGTATTTAAAGCAGTTCAGCAGCCCAAAAGGGCAAGGATTTGGGCTTAGGGCAACTTAAAATTCGCTTTCTTAGCCATCATACATCCTTATTTCTGTATTTTCCTCACGATCCTAAAATACAGCAGCCCCTAAAACACAGTCCGGAACAGCCACCACAAGAACCCAGCTTCCAGGAGTTTGGGGGGTTATCAGCTCATTATCCCACCGATTTCTCAGCTCTCCAAAATTAATTGGCTGTAAGGTCTCTGATTATTAAGCGGGTTAGAGGAATTCCTCAAGTTTTTGCCTGACAGACAGCTCAGGCTGTTGCACAACCCCGAGTGGGGAATGGTGTGAACGGCTCGCAGATGACTTCACTTGGCCAGCTTCTCCTGCACGGGAAGGAGGCAAGAATCCCAGGAATGTTGTTTTTGAAATGAGGAATAACACATGGGGAGTTGAAGCATTACCAAACTAGGTAGCAGAAGGTAATTTGGTGAACGAGAAGGATTTAATTCGAATGCTCATCTCTGTAAACGACGTCAATCTGACAGAGAGGCAGCTGTCAGAAAAGGCTCTTCACACCCCACTTCAGCTGAATTCAGCACCAACAACGCGACGGGAACAAATCTAAGCGAGGTGACCTGGAGTTAACTACTCAGTGCAGCTATCAATAAGCATTTTCCACTGCTAATTAGTCCCCACTATCTCCAGCACTGCTATTACAGCCCTGTCCTGCAGCCCTAGGGCTGGGTTATTCATCTCAGAGCCCCAGGGTTGGGTTATTCACCCTGGACAGAGGAACTGCAGCAGCAGGTGCCACTAAGAGCCACCTGGGTGCCATTAAAGCACTGCCTTGGCTGCCACATCTCCCCGAGCTCCAAGCAAGTAAGGGCAGGATTGAGGATTCTTAATGGTTGCTGGCTAGAAAGGAGTCTCAGCAAAGCCTCACCCAGAAACTCATTCCTCAGACAAATACCTATGGGCTCACTCAGCAGGCTCCGAGGATCCAGCATCCCATATATGTCCAGGAGATGTATTTATGTATACACAGACTCACCACCTCCAGCCTCAAGACTCCTTCCCACCCTGGCAGCTGGAGTTGCTTTGCTTGGAAGCTTTCTCTTTTTCCCCTCCACTCTGAATTTCTCCTATTTAAGACGCTGAGCTGGAATAAAAAGCACTTTTTAGCAAGCTTGGGAAGAATATTCCCCACCTTTTCTCCAGGCTGGTGTGTGGCAGAACAAACAGAGCCCATTTGAAAGTCCTCGAGCTGCAGGATCCACAAAGGAAATTTCCTGCTCTCATTCAGCAGCCAATAACCAAACCTTTCTTCCTGTGCAAATAAAGAGGGGCTGCAGCCCTCGCTGTGCAGGCCTATTCAAGCTGGCATTTTCATCCCTTTGCCCAGAGAAACCCTCAGAAGGCAGGAATGTCAGGAATGAGGCTCACTCAAGTCTGAACAGACAACTCCAGCACAGCCCGGCGAGGCTGCTCCCTCTTTTTCATGTTCCTCTGCGGATTTGAAGCTGTGCCAACCCTCGAAAACAGAAGGAGAATGTGGAATTGGAGCCATGGTATTTGTGGGGAGAAAAAAAAAAAAACAAACAACAAAACCTATTTGTGTTTGGGATTCTGTTCCTGCAAAATAAAACATTTTTGGCAAGGACAACATGGGTGGTTTTTTTCAGTTTTATCAAGGAGTTGCTGATAAGGCTGAAGTTCATTTTCCTTTGTGCTGGACATTTATTCCAGCTGCAATTCTTTTTTTTTTTTTTTAATATGTTTGGCGGCTTCAATAATTTCAGCCAAAAATACTTTCAGCATTAAAAATGATCTGCTTTTGAAACCTTATGTTTCATGCAGAGTCCAAGAGAAATTCAGCTTTTAGACTGAAATAAAACCCCTCCCCAGCAATATGCTTGGGTTTGGTCTACAGGGATGCCAAGCTTAGGCTTAAATATTGCTGTCTTAATAAAGAACAGAATCACATCATGAAAAGTTGAAGAATATTGAATTTTTTTTGTGCTTTAGCACTACTTGAAGGCGCTGGATCAGGGTGAGGTGTTTGGCTGGAAGATCCAAAGGCACCAGAGGGTTCAACTCCACATCCCCAGGCAAGGAGGGCTCAGTAACAGGCAAGACTTTCCTATTTCCACACCAGCAAGCAGCCACCAGGAATTAGGCTTTGGAGCCTTTTGGAGTCCAGTCAACTGAAAGAACAACAGATGAACAGCAGCATTCTCACTCCCAAACCCTTGGGCTCACTAATTATCAGCTGCACAGAAAACACATCAAACACTGGCTGCTCCAAGGAGCTGATTCAGTGCTGATGGTTTTCCTCCTTCCAAAGAAAAAAAAAAAATAAAAACAAGCCTGGGATGGCTGAGGTGGATTTTCAGTGCTGGTCATCTCCAAGCACACAGATATCACAATATTCACAGCATTTTGTGTGATCATACCTCACGGGGAAAACTCTGGGAGGGCACTTGGCATTCCCAGTTACCAATTCTAATTAATTCCCTTGTAAAAGTACTAAGAAAACCCTGCTAAGATGGGTAATTAAAGGAAGAAAATCACGGAATTCAACACAGCCAAGCTGTGAGAGAACTGGGAGGCAAAGACAGCAACTGGGCTTTTCCTTTGCAGTCCTCACTGCCAGGGAATTTGGGGAATTAGCAACTTTAATTCCTCTAAGTTTCAGCTCCCTCCTGAAAGGTTTCAGCACGAAACTTCCCAATTAATTTCTGTTTCTGCATGGACACCGAGTACATTGTATCCAGTCAAAATCATAGCAAAACTAACTTAATGCTCCAAGGCCCTTCTGGATTTAATTACTTGCTAATCCCCAGCAGTTGTAAGTATTTCTGGCCCTGTTGAGAATTATTTTATTGGAGTAGCCACGGTTCAAGCAATAAAAAACCCCCCTAAAATACAATTTAGGGAGACACAGGTATGTACACCTAATTAATGGTATTTCTAAGCCACAGCTGCTGTTGTCCTAGCAAGAAAAATAAATACCAAAGGAGCCAAAAAACTTGATAAATGCAGATTAGATGGTAAATAAAGGCAACTAATACAGATTTTTTTCTTCACAGTGGCCCTGAAAGTACAAGATGAAGCTTTAACCTGGAGAAACTTTTAATATTCCACCTCACACAACAAGCAGAGAGCTCCCAAACAGCTCAAGACTGCCACACGTTACCACAGAGAGAGGTAATTTATGGTGTAGTGAGATTGCAACCAGACATTCCTGCTTTGAAAGAGGGCTGGTAGTCCCAAAACCCCATTGAAATTCAACTTGGCAAGTGCTTCCCTTAATGCTGTGGCTAATTTAAATCCTTCTAATGACTTGCAGAACTAGACAGTACCAGCAAACATTTGAATAATGAATCTTCCCGTTCCATTCCACTCTTGCTTGTCCCATATTCCTGTGGGCATATCCAAGATGCAGCAACAACTCCCCAGTGAATTTACAGCCAGCTTTAAAAATTTTTATCAGTTGCATGACACCTGAGAGTCCTCTAGTAAAAACACATGATTGTTATTGGTATATAAAGAATTATAAACCAGAAGTGTGGCAGCAGGGCCCGTTCTCACCCCAACACAACTATTTTAACCAATGCCCACAGCTTTTCTGATTTTCCCAGGGAGCAAAAAAGAATTGGAAGTGGCTGTGGGTCCTTCCAAAGGGTTCACTGCAAAACCCAACTATCAATTTTAATTCGAGGGACTAATTGGCAAGGCTGTTAAATGCTCCCAGTTAAAAAAGAGTTAAAGGTGAATACAAAATACTGATTGAGTCACGTTGGAAGTATCTGCAGCATACTGCAATAAACTCAATTAAACAGCATCTTTTCCCTCCTCTCAAGAGATATTCAAGCACCACAAATTGCAGCCATCACCTCCTCCGTGTTGCAATGATCTTCCATCAGTACCTGGCAGTTAATCAGCCAGATTTTTAATTTAATTAGATCTATCCCTGCTTTAAAGATGCCATTCAGACATCTCTTCTAACTCAGTAGAGGACCACGACAAAGACTTGTAAAAATTAAATTACCAAGACTTTTCAGATAAGGCTAAAACATTCTCTTATCTTCTGCTGTCTCTTATCTGCTGATGTGATTTTGCACTGGGTTAATGGGCTTGGGTAGTGTTGGTTTTTTGCAGTGGGTGAGAAGGGATGTTCATGGAGACAGAATTCCTCATCCACAGAGTCCCAGGGCCAGAGGATCCACTCAGTAACACTTTGTAACACCAAGCACTGGATCTTTTCACATATTTCCTCTTCAGTTTGGGATGTCAGATAAATCACCCACTCGATCTCAAGCTTCTGACTCAACCACATTTTCTCTGAGTTCCGGGACAGAGGACAAAGGCTGGCAGGTGTTTTTTTCTTCCACTGCTTTTGTCTTTTGAAGTGCTAGGGAATATTTCCTTCCATGGGTGTCTCCAGCCTTTGACACACAGATTCCAAACCTTCCCATGTCCAACCTGCGAGTGTGCTGTATTTTAATAAAGATAACATTTTCCAAAATAACTATTAATTTTTAAGAAGCCCTTGCTCCATAGTTCCAGCCAGCTTAGGAATCAGCATGAAAGCTCCAACCAGACACACTCCAGAAATCTGCAAGTCTCACTTGGCATAAGATGAAGAAAAAAACATTCAGCTCAGAGCAAAGCTGATACTGGTTGTGGGCAGAGGCTGCCTTTTCCCAGTAATCGTGTTGCAAGAATTTGGAATCATTTCCTCAACAGCAAGAGGGAAGCCAACCCGCCGCCTAAACTCCTCTTTTAAACAGGGATTAACATTTTCATTCCTGGTAAAAGAACTGCTGTCACATTGAGGAGAAACTGCCGAGTCCAAATTCAGCATTACCGAGCCATCTACACAGGCTGCCCGAGGAAAAGAGGAATTGTGTGTTCTGCCAAGTTCCTCCAGGGTTTTTTTTCCAATCAGCTCTGCAGATGATGTTGATGCACACCTCTGGTAATGGTTCCTGGTGTCATTCCCCCCTGGACATCCTCAGTTCTCCACAGGCAGAGCCACACTGGCTCCCCACGCTCCTCTCCAGCACTGAGGCAGCAATTTTGGGGTGCTCCCTCACCCCCCTGGCTCTAAGTGCAGCTCAATTATCCAAATTATCAACGACAGGCGAATCTAGAGGAGCTCAGCCAGCCAAGCACCAAACCCCTCAACCTTTGAGGCGTCTGAGCCGGTTTCTGGCACGGGCACTGAAGG
Organism: Falcunculus frontatus; assembly: GCA_013398115.1. Classification (NCBI taxonomy): domain Eukaryota; kingdom Metazoa; phylum Chordata; class Aves; order Passeriformes; genus Falcunculus; species Falcunculus frontatus. Next base: position 152,221 of record VZRV01007186.1, on the reverse strand, counting down.
TAAAACTGAAAGAATGAAGAGGACCTTCAGCCCTGATGGGGGAAACGATGGTTCCCTCTTTACCCCAGAGAATCAGAGATGAATTCTAAAGGCTTTCCTTAAAAGCCTTTCCTGGCCTTAAGGACTCTTCACAACACCGGGAAGAAAAGTACTGTATTTTATAAAAAACCAAGCCGGCATTAATGAGGCCACCAGGAGCTCCAAAGCGAGCTGAAATAATTCCCCATCAGCACATAAACACCTTTCCCCTCTCCTCCAAGGCAAAGCCGGGTTTGCAGGCAGCAGAGGAGCCGAGGTACCCCCGGAGCTCCTCAGAAAGCTCCTTCCAGCCAGGCAGGTGAGAACACATTCCCCTGCAATGCTGACAAATCGCTTCGCGGAGCCTTGCCCACACCCTCAGCCAAGTAGATCCTTCAAGGATAGCTGAGATTTTTGTCCAAAAGGCGCCAGAAGCAGCAGCATGCGGAGCCCGGCAGCCCCGCGGGGAGCTCGGCGCTGCGGGGCCGCCGCTCCTCCCGACTCCCCCCGCCCCGAATTCCCGGGATGCGAACGGGAGCGCTCACCCGAGGTGTCCCAGAGGCTGAGCTCGATGCGCTGCGTGTCGATCTCGAAGCTGGCCGTGTAGTTCTCGAACACGGTGGGGACGTAGCTCTGCCGGGAGACAGCGCACGGTGAAGCCCGCGCCCATCGCCGCCGCCCCGACCCCGACCCGACCCCGCTGCCGACCCCAGCCCAGCCCCGCTGCCATCGCTCTCACCTCGGGGAAGCAGTCCTTGGCAAAGACGTGGAGCAGCGCGGTTTTCCCGCACTGGCTGTCCCCCACTACCACGATCTTGCACTTCACGTTCTGGTTGGGATCCATCACCGCCTTGCTCGATAACTTCTGGCTCGCTCTTCTTTCCTTCATTGATCTCCCCTTAGTCCCTCCGGCCGGCCA
>VZRV01007186.1:60710-151279 GCA_013398115.1 Falcunculus frontatus | reverse complement strand
AAAGGCAAAAATAATTTGAAAAGCACAATAAAACCGCTGCGGTGGAAGAGGCAGAGCCGCGGAGGCGCCGCCGCCCGCCCGCCGGTCCCGCGCTCACTGCTTTGTCCCCCCGCCGCCCGCCCCTATTTATAGCCTCGCGCCCGCCAATCACCGCCCGCCGTCGCGTGTGCCACGCCCCCTCGCCGCGCGCTGCCGGGGCAGTGCGCCCCCTAGGGGCGCCGGGAGCGAGGGGGAGCCGTGAGGGGGGGGCGCGGCGCCCTCAGAGCCACGGGGGCGATAAAGGAGGGGGTTGTGGTGTTATCGATAAAATTTATCTGTAAATGTCAGCGCTGTGAAAGGGAACTGCGGGATCTGCGGCTGTGCGACCTCCAGAGGTGGTCTAGGGTCCCTCCGGGGGAGCCCAGTGCCTCAGGCTGGGGTGAGGGGTGCTGGGGAGAGCTGAGGAGAGCGGGGCGCTGAGGGGAATGAGGAGAGATAAGGCAGGACGAGAGATGAGATGACAAAGAAGGGCTGAAAAAGGATGAGGACGTCTGAAGAGGGATGAGGAGAGATGAGAAGGGATGGATGCTTTGCCCCCTGATGGTGGGCTAAAGGGCTTCTCCCTCAACACATGCTCACAAGGAATGCGTTGGGATCTCACAAAAACAGGGAATCATGGAATATTCCACGTTGGAAGGGACCCCCAAGGATCAAAGTCCAGCCCCTGGCCCTGCACAGGCACCCCAACAATCCCACCCTGTGCATCCCTGGGAGCGTTGCCCAAACTCCCCTGGAGCTCTGGTAGCCTTGGGAATGTTCCCATTCCCTGGGAATCCTGGGCAGTGCCCAGCACCCTCCTGACACCCACCCTAAACATGCCCGGACACAGCTCCAGCCATTCCCTCAGTCCCGTCCCTGTCACAGAGAGCAGAGATCGCTGCCTCCCCACCATCAACATCCTCCTATTTTTTTCTCTTCCTGGACACAACCCCAAGCAAAGCTGGCTGAGGTTCAGCAGAGGATTGAGCATCGTTCCTGAAAGGAGAGCCCTGAACAAGGGGTGGTTTGTGAGCTGCTCGTAGCACTCGTCTCCATCAAGTGCTCCTCTCTTTTCCCGTATGGCTCCGTGTGGCGGCCGGATCCCTGGAAAAGGGGCTGGCAGCAGGCAGAGGGGCTGGAGCACAGCCTCTCCTCCCATCTCCAACCTCACATTCTGATTTTTCCTGGAGCAGCCAGACACAGGGGTGGCCTTCCTGAAGGTGCGGCCTTGGCCTTATCTCTTGAGTCATCCGGGTCATGAACCCACCGCCTGTCAGTTCTGGGCTGAAACGTGAGCAATTTGTCAAGTTTTAAAACAACATGCTGAAAAAAGGATGTCGGCTCGTGCCTGTTTGACCATGGGGAGATGCTGCCCTGACTCACACAAGAGAATCCCAAACACGACATTTCAAAATTCAGTGCTGATATTCCTGGGGTTTGTTCCGATGTGTCACATCTTTCGCTGGTCAAATTACTCATTTCCGAAGAATTGGTTTCTGTTTGGAAACAAAACACTAAAATTTGCTGCGTGTGCCTTATTTATAAGGCCTTGGAACAGACAGTTTCCATCTTTTTTTTTTTTGTTTTTAAATTAAAAGCTGCTCCTTTGCAGTCTCCATCCATCCCTGCTGTCCACCAGCTCTTTGGAAAAATGGTGGAATGAGAGGAATAAGCAGTGAAGAAAATGAATGCTCGCAGGAAGCTGAGTTTCTCCCTTTTGTTCAATACTGGAACGGGAGATAAATCCGGAAAAATAAAGTTGTGTAAATGCTCTCAGGTGTTCTCCAAAGGGCAGAAAATCCTGGCTTTTCTGCCTTTCCCTCCACTCCACACTGGAACACATGGCAGCATCATGGGCAGAGGAAGGTGGGATCAAGCTCTGGAATTTCAGCTCCGGCTCTTTGGGAGCCTAGCACACCAACCAAGGAATATCTTGGATCTAAGGAGAGAAGAAAACGGGGCTGAAAGAGCTCTTTGTTCATCCTGAATGGGAGCTGGGTGTGGACATCTGCTCCTGATCCATCCATCGGGCACCTCCGAGCAGATGGACACAAGATGGACCAAAGCTGGCACTGATGCCACCCTTCCCTTGGTGCTTTGGCTTCCTCAGAGGAGGAATTGGTCTCCTCTGGGGTCCTGGAGGAGACGTCTCCTCACACAACTCCCGTGGAAAATCTGCCTGCATCCAGCTATGCTTGGAATGTGGAAACTTTAACGCACGAGGAACCCTTACTCATCGTGAGCTTCCATCAGCAGCTCCTGGTGATATCATCTTTGCATGATTTGTTTGCTCCTCTCCAGAGGCTGCCAACATCACCCAGCCCATCCCCAGGGATTTTGGGTTTCTTTGGGCACTGGGGACAATCCTTGGAAGCTGCTGGCTTGTTGACATTCCTTGGGGAAGCTGCTCCAGATCTGTTAATCCCCATAAACCCATTATTCATGTCAAACCCTTAAGTTGAATGCCTTTTCCCATATCTCGGTAACTCCAGGGATAACGCAGTGGGGGTTGATGTTTCCATCAGGATTTTTCACACGCAGTCTGGAGTTTTTGATTTATAGGGCCGAGTTTCGTGCTTTGCTTCGTTCCAATTCCCCATTTTCCTCCAGATCTGATTGCAGCCTTTCACAGTTTCTCCTCTTTCCATCCCAGAAATCATGATGTGTATATTAACAACGCACACACAATTTGGGATTGGCGTGGTAATGACTCCTGATCCCATCTACGATTTCATGGGAATATCAAAATACATTTTTCTCCCCTCACAAATAATCTGCCTGAGCACTTTCTACGACGGTAATAAACCAGCTGAGAACAAGTGCTTTTAGTTTCAGAATAACTGCTCGATGATTTAAATCTAAAATTGCCCTCCAGATCTCTTTCCCTGCAATGCCAACTACTAAAACATCCACGGAAAATATTGAATAATATACATAAAACATGGATTTTGCGCATCCCACCCCTCCTCCGTGCCGCTGGTGTGCAGCTAAACGCACATTAAAAGAACATTATCGAGGGTTAAGGTCGAACATTTGCGGATTAGGAAATGCGCGTTTCCTGCGTGTCGGAAGCGTGGGCTCCCTCGGGAATGCGTAGGGATGGTCATTAATTCCACGATCACGTCGGATTTTTTTTGTGTTCCAGAACCCAGGGAGCCCTCGGAGCAATTTTGTCACCTTAAGGAGCAGCTCTTGAGGAACATCTGCACCTCTGCTGGGCCAGCGTGGGATCCCTGCCTCGTTTAGGGCCGCTGCTCTTCTGAACCAGACCCATTTGTTATCTCTTCGGTGGGGCTTATCAATGTCACATTCGGCTTCTTAACAAATGAAAAGAGATGGTTTCTCGCCGCTGCCTTGTGCCATGCCACGAGCCGAGCCTGTGTGACAGGAGAGAAGCAGCGAGCTCACAAGTACCCGCTAATTCCCGCTGAGGAACCTCCTCGGATCATTCCCAATCCTTAATGTTATGCAGATGTTGGAAAAGGAGCTCCTGCTACTTTCCTGCTAGGACTTCAAATCCCAAACCACACTGCCTGCTCAGGGAATTCTTACTGCGGGAAAAATCAGGATCAAGGAGCTCGACGCGTGGCTCAGAGCCCACCAAACCCAAACCCCAAAATCCTTCTGTTCCAAGGAAGGTTTAAAATTGATCGTGGCAGGGTGAGAACGAGCCTCTCCCGTTTCGTGATGTCGGTGGAACACTGTGCAGGAACAACGGCATGAAAATCAATGCTAATTAGCTGTGAAGTGAAAACAAAATGAAGCTTGACACTCTCATAATCTCTATTTTGGCATTTAGAAATCCGGCTGTGACTCCAGTGCTGGGAGAGAACTGCATAAATCCATAAAATCAGCTCGAGACACCAATGAGTCTCCCTCACCTGACTGACAGGTCCTTGGGTGCTAAGCCTTGGATGTGAATTAAGCTCAGCTATTCCAAGTTTCAGGAGCTGAGGGCAAAGCTTTACCAAAGCTAAAATGCTTTTAAAAACCCTTAATGAAGCCAGAATATTAAGACAGAGGCCGAGGTGGTTTAAAATCCTGGCTGTGGTGTTATTACTCACAGGCAGGGTGGAATCCCATCCCTGCTGCCAGCCCTGGGAACAATCCTGAGGGGTCTGCAGCTCCTGGGCTGGATCCAGAGGCTGTCCCAAGGTGTTTATCCACATGGGGGATGGCAGGTGTGAGGTTCTCTCCCCTTCACAGAGGGATAATAAAGGTGGAGAAATTCTTTTTCCAGGAGGCCACAGCAGCACCAGGGAAGTGAGGACATGTGGGGAGTGGTCACTCCCTTCCCATCACATCACCCAGCCAAGGAGGCCTTGTAGAAGCCATGAAAATTATGTGGATTATTCAGATAGATCTGAATTCTGCCTCTGGAAAAGTTTCATATTTTGGGAATATGAAAATGTGTTTTAAGAGCCAGAGAAATGCTCTGGGGCCGCTTCTTAGAATCAGAGAATCCCAGAATGGTTTGGGTTGGAAGGGACCTTAAAGCTCATCCCATTCCACCCCTGCCATGGGCAGGGACACTTCCCACTATCCCAGGGTGCTCCAAGCCCCATCCAACCTGGCCTTGGACATTCCAGGGATGGGACAAGGGCATTCTTGAGAGGGTCAAGTTCAGACACTCCCTGAACTGGCTGTTTGACCTTCTCATCCCACCAGCTGGAGAATCACCTCAGATCAAACCTTCCCTGCAGCAGAATTATTCCTTTTGGATAAATACATCTAACCAGGAAAACTCCTGGATAAACACAGCACAAGGATCTCGTGCAGATCCAGCTCAGCTGTTCCATATTTATGATTTGTTAGTGCTCACAGGAAGAACAAATTGCACGTCGAGGGTGCTCTGCCATCCATGAAATCACATGGAGCTCAAGGACATTCCCTGCCTTGGGATGGTGGGGCAGGAACAGCCTCCAGTGAGCAGGAACACGCATGAGGAGCCAAAATTCTGCATTCCCAGCCCACAGCTGTAACTCCAGGGTTTTGCCTGAATTCCTGCTGCTGTTGTGCATTCCTGGCTCGTAGGAAATCAGCACAAACATCTTAGGAAGGACTTGGATCCACAGGGATCAAAGCCTGCGAGTCCTTAATCAGGATGATAACACAGGATGGGATTTCAACAACAAGGAAGAATTGTTTTGAGGGTTTTTTTTTTTCCAGAGCCCCACTGGAATTTGAAGGAACACCAGAGTTGCATTACATTGATCTGGCTCTGAACTCTGATCTGAACTAGGTCTGAAGATCCATCGAAATTTATGGAGAAAATCCCACTGAATTTCTTGTGCTTTGACTTGGAGTGAAATGATTTCTAGACATTGTTGGAGAATATCCTGCAGACAAAAAGATTTCCTTCTCGATTCCTGGAGGTTAATTATGGAGATTCCTCACAGAGGATCAGCAGTGCCAGTTGCTGGGGAGACAGGAAAAGTATTTGTTAGGGAATTCTAGCCTGGAGCTGCATAAAAATGTTCTGACAGGATGGTTTTCCATCAGAAATATCGATATGCTGAAGGCAGCTTGTTTTGCAGAACTTCTTGGATTTCAGTGGAATTTGGTATTAGGAACTCGCTGAGATGAAATTCTCTGCTAAGGTTGCAACTTTCAGATTTAACCTTTTTTTTTTTTAATGAGATATTAAATTCCAAGATATATTTATAATATAGTTTCTGGAGATTTATAGGAAATGAGTAAACTTGGAACATTTTTAGTCGAAGGATGGAGTTCATTTCACAAAGAATTTTGAAATCCTTTTGCTCGAATCCCATTTTGGGCTGGAAAAAACGAGTGCAGTTGTGTAATCCCCACTCCTCACCCAGCTCTGGCTGATCCCAGCGGGTGCTGGGGGCCAAAGGCAGACTCTGGGAACAGCTTCCAGGGAAAAGTGCAGCAGATTAGGTCAGTACTGCATGTCCTTACCCATTCCTCCAAATTCCTCCCACTTCCCTCAAGGCACAGCAGCTCGGAATTATTGCTGAAGAGCACAAAACTCATCGAATGAGAAATGTCATCTTTTGGCTGTGGCACCACCAAGGTGGATTCGTTATCCCGAGGAAGTTGGGAGCGTTTCTCCTCCCCCACCTCTTCATTCCACCCCAAGCCTCAAATATTCGGTGACCCAAAGCTTTCCTGGCTGCACACACATATTTGTAATTCCTGCCCCTGTGAATGAGTAACAGCAGCACAGACCCTTGGAAGCATTGCAGGAATTTTTTGGGAGCCATTTGAAACTCTTCACGCGCTGGGGCGTTGATTTTTATTGTTTTCTGTCCCTCAGGCACAACATTTCCCACCATAAAGTTGTGGGGACGAGTTCAGAGCTGGATTTCACCGTTTGTGGAGCTGGGAGCTTTAGCTTGGAGGGTGCCAGGCTGGGATTAATCCGGCTGTGAGCTGCAGAAAAACCTCAGGAATTTCAGGGGGGAAAAGCAGGGTGGCCATGGGCATCTGTGAGGGGAAAGCACCAAGCAGAGACAAGGAGAGAAATGAGGACTGGACAGAGCCTGGAGCTGCTGTAAAGCAAATACAGAGAGGAGAAATCTTCTGGGAGAAGCGTTTTCCTTGGATTCGGGAGATGCAAGATCCATGGGAATGGGACAGCTAAAAAATAAGAACAGCAAATGTTCCACTTTAGGAAACTCCCAATTGCTGCAAAAGCAAAAGCTGTTCCAGCAAGTCCTCGCTCCCAGATTCCCAGATTTCTAATTAACTCAAATTGTGGAGGCAGCTCCTGCACAGCCCTGACGAGGGATTGGCTTCGGGAAGAGCCGCTCTCCGGAGCTCTCAGAGGGAGGCTGCACAAAAATGAGATTTCAACCAAGGCCCCAGGTCAAACAGGACATTTCTGGGTCAGGGGGGCCCTGGCCTGGATTTTCAGCAGCTCTGCCTGCAGCCAGCAGGATGAAATGCAGAGCTTTGCTCCCTTTCTCTGCATCCTTTGTGATGTGTGGAAAAATGAGACATTTCCAGGAGCTGGAGATCAGAAAGCACCAGCATGGACGGATGGATGCTGGTGGTGGTCGGCGATTTGGGGCTTCCACACCACGGGCAGAACCTCTCCCACTCCAGCAGCTCCTCAAGCAGATTTCCCTGGAAAAGTGTGAACATCCCTGGATCACACACAGGCTTGGACTCCCTTCTGAGCGAGACTAATTAGGCAAGTGTCGGTTGCAGCAGCTTTCACACCCTTTCCAGCCCGAGATTTCCATAGGCAGGGAAAGTTCCTCGCTCTAATTAAATGACTCAGAAGAGCCCAACTGGTCTTCTAACACATTCTAGCTCTGCTTTTGTTGTCAGGTGTTTCCACAGGAATGATTCAAGGTTGGAAATCTCTTCTTCCTACACCTCTCTTTACTGAATTAAGGAATTATTGGAAGGCTGCAGAAAACGAGGGCTTCACTTTTATTCCCAGCTTGGTGGGATGTGAGTTGTTGGAAGGGTTGGAGGGAACCTGCAGGATGTTGCTGCTCCATCCTTTCACCTCCAAACCCCACAAAGCAGCCAGATCCAGGATTTCTGGGCTTTCAGGAACAGCCTGGCAGCAGGAGTGAGCATAAATCCCTCCAAAACTCTTGCTGGATGCATTAAAAATTAATTCCTTGGCTCAGTTATTTCATGTGGAAGGCAAGGCAGAGCCATGAGAAGCTGTCCTCAGATAAAACCCTGACATCAGCTCACGGGGCGGTCTGGAAGCCTCCAGGACTTGGAGCTGAGCTTCCCAAACTTTTGCATATCCCGTGCTCAGCACATCCAGGTGAGCGGCTGCCGGCCGGGAGTTCAGGCACAGCTTGGATTTCGGCTGGAACATGTATTTGCAAAGTCCAAGGAGAGCCTCATTTTTTCACCATAAAAGGTTGGGAGTGAAATTCCAGAGCTGAATTAACACGTCCTGCTGCTCCTTGACGTGGGAAAAGAATGCTGTGTCCTCCCACGTCGCCGCTTCCCATCCCAGGGCTTCTTCCCTCTTTCCAACTTGTCCCTGCAAGTCCGACCTTTACTGCCATGAGCCAACAATTAATTAGAAGGATTTAATTACCCCTCATCAAGAGAGATACCTGCAGAAGCCAGGTCTGGTTCCCTCCGTGCTTACATGGCTTTTATCCCTCTGTGTTTTCCAAATTGATTGGAGTCGTCCAGAGTTTTCACAGTTCTGGGGGGAAATCTGCCACAGGAATCTCTTCTGACCTCCTGCTAATCAATAATGATGGGAGGAGAGGATTATCCAGTAGCCAGATGTGTTCCTGAGGGGGTTTGAGAGGGTATTCCTGGTGGGAATGGGATGCCAGTGGAGGTCACAGTCCCTGCTCGGTGCTCAGGGTCACAGCACTGCTCCACGTTTTCATCCGTGTGAAAATCAGCAGGGGATGGATGATAAATCTTTCCCAATAAAAGGAATTGGGAATTGAGCTTTGGAATTCTGTCCCTTGGGGAATGAGGATGGTCCTGCAACAGTTTTCCCCTATGGAAATGAGGGTGACAGAGAGAGCTGACAGTAACTAAACCTTAATTTTAGACACTAAAATAGATAAATTTTCATCTTTCTGGAATTTTCTGGTCCAAGTAGAAGAGAGCCTTGCTCTGTTCCTGGTTCTCCTGCCAGTTTTCCAGCGGGATATGGGGCAAGCCAGTTCATGTCTCCGTGCCTTTCCTTATCTGAAGTTTGCAGTAACTCCCAGGCTCGAGAGGGCACCGGGAGGGCGAATTCATCACCAGCACCTCCCAAAGATCTCTGCTGCCTCCTGGGAGCCTGGGATTCAGCAGGAAATGTCCTTCCTGGTGGATCCTTGGGTGCTGCTGGCAGGAGATGGTGCTTTCCCATCCCCGCTGCCTGGCACATTCCATGTTTGTTCCCGGGACCAGGAGACTCCAAACCCAAGTGAGCTGATCCCGAGATCACCAGATCTTTTGAGCAGGGAACATCCAGGAGGCAAATCCAGGGCCAGAGGATCATGGTGTAAACCTAGAGGGCTCCAGGAAAACCAGGGGCATTCTCCAGTGCTTTTCCAGAAGGAATGGTAGCCGGGAAAGGGTGAGATCCCACTGGAGGGTGGGAGCAGGGAGCACAGGCAGCCCCTGGGCTTGGGCGAGGAGGGTGATGGCATTCACACGCTGGTATCCCTTCCCCGGTGCCAGTTTGGCCACACCTGGAGCTCGTGGTTGCTCCAGACAAGCCGACTCACATCCCTGACTTTCCCAAAGCCGCCGTGAATCTCAGCCTGGAGAATTCCCCGTTTCCTCTAAGGAGGATTTACTGGCTCTGTGAATTGTGGGGATTCAATGCCTGGCAACCACAGAGAGCGAGGAGTGGCATCTTATGGGGGTGGCAGCTCCCTGATTCACACCGGGATGTCCCCTTAGGGTGGCAGTGCCAAAGGGCAGCACCACATCCAAAGCCTTTGAGCAGCGCAGCACCAGCTCCTGATGGAGAAACACCTCCAATAACTGGAAAACCAGGAGGATTTTGCTGGAGTTAAAGCCTCCCTGTGCCTAGAGCAGCTGTGAGGGGATGCGTGAGGGGATAAAGGCCCTCAGGAGATGGTGGAGCTTCCTCCACGCTGCAGTTGAGGCCACTGGAGCTTAGCAGGGCCACAGGTGGAGAAATCAGCTTGGGAACTGTTCCAAGGGTTCCCAAAGGCATGAGGTTGCTTCATCTCTGGGGTTAAGGCCGCTGTGTTCCAGCAATGTGGGGCTGGCTGGATCCATGGGAGCCTTCCCAGACTGCCCATCCCTTCCCAACATTCCCTCCAGGAGCTGCTGATGGAGCCACATCGGGGTTGGCTTCTCTGGATCCATTCATGGAAGCTCAGATCCTGATTTTAATGATGTCCCTACAATGCCAAAAACAGAGGAGCAGCTCCTTTGAAGATATTTCCACCTGAAGGGGTTTTTGCTCCCTGATTCCTCAATCTTCCTCAGCCTTGCAAAACCACTGTGAGTTTTCCACAGGGGATGAGAGGTGATCAACAGGGATATGGAACCAAAGCTGAACAACTCCCATCATCTCAGCCTGGTGGATACAACACAATCCCAGCATTTCATCCCTAGAAATCCTCAGGATCCCAATACACCACATCCCCCACGCTGCTCACAATGGGTATAAACCCAAGGGCTTGGGGATGAACCATGGATAAAAGGGGGTTTTTCCATGGGAAAAACCTAGGGAAAAACCTTCAGTCAGCTGTGACAAGGCTGGGCAGAGGGACACCAGGGACATCCCCCTGTCCCCGTGCCAGCAGGACACCTGACCTTGTGTACAAACCTATTCCTTGAAGAGACTCTTCCCCAAGCACAGCGAGGAAAGAGGCCTGGGCTGAGAGCCAGGTGCTGCCACAGGGATCCCTATCCCTCCTCTTCCTTCCTCTCCAGCAGGTGGGAATCCCCCTCCCAGCCCTGGAGCCCTTGGCACGGGCACATTCCCGGCAGCGCTCCCGTGGGCACCTCGGGAGCTTTGTACTGAGTCACCCCCGAGCAGAGCAGAGATAAGGAAAGGACTGGCAGCCCTCCAGCCTGCGCAGATGCCGGCTTATTTTGAACTCCACAAATTATTTCTGTGCTCGAGGAAGGATCCCAACACCTCCTCCTCTTCTCAAAATCCTTTTTCAAGCCCCCCATTTCTCCCTCTTCCTCCACATTCTCCCTGTGGCGTCAACATCTTCACTATGGGTACCCCCAAAAAAAAAAAGCCCGGAAAGGCCAAACCAAATATTTTGTTGGGAACCAAACGGAGCCAAAGCTCCAGCGGGGAAAGAAGAGGTTTTGTTTTATCAGCAAAGCAAACACTCCTGGTCAGGAGCAAAATGCTGTTTTCCCTCTTGGAACAGGCTCCTGGAAACGAGGCCAACGCAGTTTTCATGTGCAGCACTCACTCGTTTGATGAACTCGGGCGGGTTAATGATATCTCAGGGTTTAATTAAAGCATTTTTAGTCAGGCTCAGTTCCTCCTCCTTAGGAAGGGCCTGGGGCTTTGGAAGCGCTGCTGACATCCAGCACCAGAGCCCAATGTCTGGCTGGAATCATGGAATCATGACTATGGGCAAGACATGGGGGTACAGCCCCAAATCCCTGTTTCATCCCCAAATGCCTGTTACAGCCCCAAATCCCTGTCTCATCCCCAAAGCCGCATTTCAGCCCCAAATCCCTGTTTCAGCCCCAAACCCCCTTTCAGCCCCAAACCTCCTTTCAGCCCCAAAAGCCTGTTTCAGCCCCAAATCCCCCTTTCAGCCCCAAACCTCCTTTCAGCCCCAAATCCATGTCACAGTCCAAAATCCCTGCTACAGCCCCAAATCCCTGCTACAGCTCCAAATCCCTGTTTCATTCCCAAATCCCCATTTCAGTCCCAAATTCCTGTTTCATCCCCAAACAACTGTTTCATCCCCAAATCCCAGCTGCAGCCCCAAATCCCATTTCCAGCCCTAAATCCCTGTTCCAGCCCCGTGTCTGAGGCAGGGACCTGATTGCCCACAGAGTTTTCTAGGTGCCCTTGAGTTCACTTAGGGACACCAGGGTTTCCACATTCAGGTGAGACACAGAGGGGACACAGCCCCACTCCTGCAATTTCTCCTCATCTCTTCCCAGAATTTACGGACACCAAAGCATATCCTGAGAGCTTGGGAAGTGTCCAAGTGGGAAAAACCCCAAGGAGCCATCGCAGACTTCTCTCCAGCCTTAAAATAAACCAAACCCGGCGGTGGCTGCTGCTTTCCATGGAAAATGTTTCCTGCAGGAAGATCCTGAGTGTGACGCGGCTCTGGTGAGTCACTGCAGGGTTATGGGGTCACCTGGCAGCTCTGTCCCCGTGGTGACACCACACACCTCATTTCTGGGCTGGCTGTCACCTCCTCAGTCACTCAGACTCGCTGTCTCCACCAGGGAAAAGGTGCTGGGAATGCTGAGGGATGGAAAATCCGAGCAGAGCAGCGAATATCCCTCCGTGAAATGTGGGAATGAAGGCTCTGGATTTATTCGTTGTTGGGGAGGATGAAACAGGAAAGCCTTGTGAATATGGTTGTCTAAGTTTGGAGAATATGAAACCTATAAGTGAAATAGAATTAAGGGCAGAGTTTGATATCTGAAATGCCAAACCCCAGTTACTGAACAACTGGAAAACAATGGTATGGCTGCTGAAGGTAACCCCCTTCTTGATTGAACAATACCCTCTGCTTGCAGACAGGTCCAAGGGTCAGAGCAGACCCTGCCAACCTGGCAGGGGATCCAGAAAGCAATTTTTAGAGAGTTTGAAATACAACACTGTATGGTAATGTAAGGATTCTCATAGGCTGTATGTAAATGCTATAGGACTCTGTATCTTGTACTAGATTGGTCAAGTAGACTAGAATATTCAGTAGAAAGAGATAAAAGGATCAGGAGTTTCCTGTCCGCGCTCTCTTTGTCTTCTCTTCTCTACCGGTGCCTCTTCGCCTGCTCCTCTTCGCCACCTCTTCTTCTTATCAGCTCTCTACCTCGGCCCTGCCCAGAGCTGCGGCTGGCAGCTCTCTGCAGGGCCTCTTCACCCACGCCCTAGCAATAAATCGCTTGCTTCAAGACAACTTTTGACTCCAGAGATCTCTCATCGTTTGTCCCGACCGTCCGAACCACGTGTTCTACAATTCTGCATCCTAAAAACTCTCAGCTTCCCGCTCAGACTCACCCCGGCCTCTCCACTGGTGTTGGATTTGATCTTGGAGGTCGTTTCCAGCCTTGATTCTGTGGGTGGGAATATTTTGCCAGAGGATGCTCCAGATCCTGGTGATCAATTTTCCAGCCCCATCCTGCATCCCTGCTTGTGGATCAAAACATTTTGCCAAACTGTTGTTTCTCTGCTTGGAAAATCCACGGAATGTGTTTGATTTCTCTATGTGAATTGAAGTAGGAGAGGGATAATAATCTCCTAAAAATCGGTGGGATATCCCTGTGAGTTCCCCATCCCATAGCACAACTGCTGCAATGCTAATTCCCAGCGGGATGCCTGCAGGAAACCTTGGGGAATGAGAAGCCTTCCCTATCCAGGACACAGAGATCTTTCCTCAGGGACATAGGCAAGAGCAGGGCTTTAACTCCCTTCCTAAATTTCCTATCATTAAGTTAATAACCCCATTGTTATAAGGGCATCTTCATTTTTGGAGGCACAACACCACCCCAGGCTTTCAACTTGGGGGAAGATTTAAATCCTTTTTGGTCAGGGATGAACCCTTGTTCCTTCTGGGATCATGGGAGAGCAGGACATGTGACAGAGAAAAGGGGTGACTTGTTCAGGACAGGAGAGGTTTTTTAGGAATAAAAGACTTTTTGAAGGGGTTCAACACAAATTCTTTAATAATTTCGATTTACAACAGAGTGGGGTGACAGGACAAGTGGGAATGGCTTAGGACTGGAAGAGAGAGGATTATGGTTACATAAAAGTTGTTCCCTGTGAGGGTGAGGAGGCCTTGGAACCAGCTGTGGCTGCCCCTGGATCCCTGGAAGTGTCCAAGGCCAGGCTGGATGGGGCTTGGGATAATGGGAAGTGTCCCTGCCATGTCAGGGGGTAAAATAGGATGGGCTTTGAGATTCCAAGCCCAACCAGTCTGGAATTCCATGATTTACACCCACCCTGAGCGTGACCATTCCCTGTTTGACCCAGCAGCCCCTGACACAGATGTCACCCACCCCTGGGGACATCCTGGCTGCTCCCAGCATGGCTCCACAAGTCCCAGTTCTCTGTCCCAGCAGGATTTTCCCTTCCAGCCCTTTGCCTGCCTACAGAAGAAGGTTTCCCTTGTCACAGCCCAAGCCTGCATTTCACATTCATACATTTAAAGCACAGACAGGCTCGTAATTAAATTCCGGAATATTTTAAGCCCTTGTAGTGATTTGAAGGTCTCAGAACTCAGCTCAGCATATGTTGCTCTCATAGTAAGCTCGAGTTCTGCCAGCTGCCTGCATGGGCTCCCCCTACAATTCCCATTTTCCCATCAATGAGCTGCATCCAGGAGCAGGAATCATTCCCTATCCACAGCAAAACGTGGCCCCTTCTCTGCCCAGGAGCAAACCCTGATGTTTTCCTGGCTATGGAGACACTCAGAAAGATGGGAAGGCTCCAAACTGGAGTGGTTTAATGGGAGCATGGCAGGAATTCTCCACCTCCCAGGCCAGCGAGGATCCTTTGCTATGGTTACACGAGCCAGGAAACGAAAACGAAAGGTGGGGGATACTCAAGTGTTATTTTTTTTTCTTTTTTAAGCCCAGGCAGTTCCCAAAGGCAGTTCCTGAAGCCGTGGCAGGAATGTCAATGGGCAGGAAGTGCTCATGACTGTGAGTACCTGACCCAAACACGTGCCTCACCTTCCTCCTCCTTTTTTATTCCTGGAAAGGATCCCACCCTCGCCTACCAGCTGGTAAACATTGCTGCTTCCTCCGAGTCTGCAGAGCTCAGCTTCATCCTGGCTTGGCTTTATTCATGGAAGAGATCTTCATGGAAGAGATCTCTCCTCCAGGATCAGCAGCAGGGATGCTCCTGTGGGATAAAGAACCCTTGGAGTGGATCATTCAAATCCTCGCTGGTGGTGCTTGCACAGCATCCAGAGGCAGATTCCCACAATTCCCAACTCATCCATCGTGGAGAGATGATGGATGAGCGTGTGAGGGCTACAGTTTGGAATAATCCTACTCAATAATACAATCAATAATCAATAAAAATCAAGTATCTACTCAGGTGATGCCCTCCTCATCCTATTGTGCTCCCACGGCTTCTCCCACACGGACACGGAGCAATTCCCTGATTTTAAAGCCGGCTGGGAATTGTTGGGAAAGCTCCTGGAACCAAGGGCGAGCACTTTAAATACATCCTCAAAATCAGGGACATTCCCGGTGCCATCCCAAAAACCCGGAGAGCTGAGAACCCGCCTGGAATCAGCCAGAGCATCCACACCCTCCCAGGCTTCAGGGGTTTTGTGACATCCCGAATCTTCTGTTGGGAAAAATCCCTGTTCTGTTCCTCTTGGACGGCAGGAATTGGGGGCGGGGAGGTGGCGGTGTCCCATTCCCGGGATGTCCCGGGGGACGTCCCGGGCTGGGCAGCGCAGCCCCGGCTCTTCCCGACACCCTCGGTGTGAAATTTTCCCAGAGTTTGTCAGGAAACTCTCCAGAGCCGCTTTTTTTCTTGGAACAGCTCATTAAAACCGAGCGGAAATCTGCAGGCTCCGGGCCAGGTTTCGTAATGCTCCAGGAGCAACTCGGGGACAGGAGGTTTGCATGGAAAAAACCCCAAAATTCCAGCAGAAATGATAAACTTTGAGCTCCCTGCGTGTGCAAATATCACCTTTGCTCCTCTCTGCACGCAGCAAAAGTGGTCTGGAAAAACCACGTGGCCACACTTTATCCCAAAATAACTTTTTTTAGTGGAATATCCACCACGTGGGATTGCTGGTGGTGTGAAAATCGCTGCTCTGGAGGGCTGGGGAAGGCTCTGGAAGCAAAAAATGTTGGATAAGTTCGGCCCTCTCCACTCCAGCCCCTCCAGCTCCAGGCTCCCACGCATCTCAGCTTTCCCCAGGAGCGCGTCTGGGTGCAAAAAAGAGGGAAAGAGGGAAAAATCAGCCAGAATCTGAGCACATTTCAGGGAATAAAGTGAAAAAACCCCTTTTTCCGTCAGAGTCAGATCCCATTCATGCTCTGCTATAAATCCACATGGGAGGAGGAAGCCCTGGAGCTCCCGGGGGCAGGAAGGAAGAGCTGCCAAAATCCATGGAATGAGGGGATCCCAGCGTGTCCATCCCCCACCCAGCGCTCCCAAAAGCGGCTCTTTTTGTTCGCCTCACCTTTCTATTCAAATTCAGCGGTGCTAAACCAATATTTATTTGGTTTTTCCTGCTCGGGAACCACTCCCTGCGTGCCGATATTTAAAATATGTGTGTGTTACCCTGCGGGATTGTAGCTGCGTGTGTCTGAGGAGGAGAAAAGCTGTGGGGATATTTTTAGCCGTGTGTTTGTCAGCAGAGCCGCGTCCCTGAAGAATTTTCAGTTCATTCCCGCCTGGGGACTGAATCGGTTTGGGTGAGAGGCAGAGCTGAATGTTACCAGCCCATTCCGTTTATAAACGGAATTATCCGAGCACTAAAAATTCCAGTCTGGCATGAAAATCCCTGAAAGCAGAGCTGAGACTGGGCGGAGGGAGCGGGGAAGGTGGGAGGGCTTTGGCTGGGGACAGCTTGGGGGTGGCTGATGTCCCTGCTGTCACCCTGGGCCTGCTCGGAGCTCCCAGGACAAGGAATTCCAGGATAAACATATCCATATTTATTTATTTCTGTGTGTGCTTCCAACCCGGAGCAGCCGGAGCGTTCTCCTCATCCTCTGCCCTCTTATCACCTCCCTTTGGCTGCCCTCTTATCACTTAGCAGAGGATCCTGTGCTCAGCACTGCCTGGATGGGGACACCTGGGAAAGGTCAGAATCTCTTCTCCTGCCTGCTGAGGGGATGGAATTGGGGTGATTTGGCACCTGAATGCCCCAAATCCACCACATTTCCAGCACTCCTCAGTCCCCAGCACTGCCCCGGGCAGCAGGGATGTGCTGCTTCCTCATTGTCACATTTTCAGGGGGAAGGAAATAATTTGACTGATTTATTTTCTACCTTGCACGACTGTGAGAGCCTGCCCCGTGCTGCTCCATGGGCCAGCAGCTGATTTCAGTCGATTTTGAGCTGAAATTCATTTTAAACTGCATTTCCTGAGCACAGAACATGATCTGAGTGCTCTGCCCTGAGTCCCCTCTTTAAATAACGAGAGGTGGAGAAGGAAAACGCCTTTCCAAGCCTCTGCCCTTCCCCTTCCCTGCAGCCCGGGGTGTTTTCTGCAGCCACCGCCAGATTATTCATGCCTTTGGTATCTTCACCACCTCGGCTTTACGATGAACTCATAAAACATAAATATTTTGTGCTCCAGAGGGATTTTTTTTTACGGTTTCGGGGTATTTAGCAAACACTTCATGTGGATTTCTCCCCAGGAAAGGGATGTGCAGGGAATGGGGACAGGGATGGGGACAGGGATGGGGACAGGGATGGGGACAGGGATGGGGACCCTGCACTGCAGCATCGCCACTGGAGCAACCCCTGGATCAATAATTGATGGGTTTGCCTTTTTATTAATCTACTAAATGTCCTAAATTTTGTCCTAATGTACTCAATTTTTTGGTGTAGATAGCTTTAATAGCCTTTAAAATATAATTACTGGACATCCAGGGGACATCTCTGGCAGGGACAGGAGCTGCCAGGTCCCTTGGCTGGGACAGCCCCACATGAGGGGAAGGATCTGTGAGGAAAATATGGGGCAGAAAATGAGAATGGGTGACTTAAGGCAGGGTGTGCTCGTGAAATGTCAGGGAGGAAACGCTGACGGAGCTTTTTTGCTTTGGAAACTCGGTTAAACGTGAGCCAAGTGCTGCACAAAATATGTCCATATAGATGGTGTGGGATGAGAAATATTCCAAGGATTGCCAGGAAAGGTGGGGCACAGTGGGTCAGGCACTCCTGGGGGATAGGGAGGGAGTTTTGGTGAGGGAATCACACTCAGGGCTCGCTCAGGCTGCAGCAAACAGGGATGCAAACATGGAAAACCTGCACTTGGAGCCTCCCGTTCCCCGTAAAGACCTCCGCCGGTGACAGATGTGCAAAAACATCTCAATAACGTGCTCCAAACCACTTTCAAATGTTTTCCAGGCTGGAGCAGAGCTGCCCAGGCTGCCACGAGTGCCACCAAGCCGGGGAGCTGCCCTTGCCCTGGGCATGCTGCCCAGCAAACCAACTTCCTCTGCTGTCCCAGCAAATTCCTGCTGGGAAGAGGATGCTCCTAAATGGAATGGAGAGGCATCCCCCTGCTCCCCTGCAGCTGGAGGAATGCAGCATTTTATTCTCTTTTATTTTGTTTGAGTCATTTCCGTGGCTGCTGAGCCTCCCTGAGGTGGCCACCCACTGGGGGTGCAGCCACCTTTGGTCATTTATCCCGTGTTTCCTCGGGAATCTGGGAATGGGACAGAGCCTGCTGTTCCTGGCTGAGGCCATGGATGTGTTCCTGGTGCCAGGGACACCTGGATGCACATTATGGAGCTATGGAAAAGCATTCCTAATCCTGCCTCCACAGCATCGTCCTCCCAGAGCAGCCACCGTGACTAAAGGAGAGTTTGGGATTGCTCCAGACTCCAGCTGGCTCCATCCTGGATCTGCCTTCCAACTGCAGCAGCAGCAAATTCCCCGTTTTTGCAGCTCCACGAGCCCCAAATCGCTCCCAGGGTGGGATGTGGGGTCCCCCAGTGCTGCCACTGTAGGGGGGATGTTTTGGGTCCTGCTCCCTGTGCCATCCCGTGGCTTGTCCCAAATGATCCCAAATTCATTCCCACACGAACTCCAGTGAGATGTGGAGTCCAGGAAAGGAGCCCATGATGGGGTGGCCCTGATGAAGGTGAAAGTGTCAGCATTTTTCACTTCACTGAGGTTTTTTTTGGGGGGTGGGGATGAAAAACCCAGCTCCCTCCCAACTTTGGTACATCTCCACTTCCCTGACCCGCAATTCCACTTTTAAAATAACTCCGTTCTGCAGGAACAGTGTCCTAAAATACACACCTGACCTACTTTATCCAGCTCCCTTCCCTAAATGTCATCCTGCAGCTTCAGGAGCGGGATCTGTGGAGCAGGACACGGCCGAGGGTCGAGCTGTTCCTGCAGCAGCCTGCTGGGAAGGTGAGGCAAGGATTTCCTTTTCCCTAAGGATCACTGCAGGAATTGGAGCTCAGCAGGAAATCCAGAGTTTGGGTTCGCTTTGGGGACACATTTTGGGGGATTTGGGACTTGTCCAAACCACACAGGAATGCAAACTCTGCTTGTCAATCCCTTGGGAATGGCCTGCTGGGGAATTCCTGGGCTTTCTGCCTCCCAGCTGCCAGTCATCTCCCAGAATTGGGAATGCCACATGGAAAAAGCTCTGGAAAGGGGGATAACAGCTCCCAAAATGAGGTTTCAGTGCCAGGCACGTGGCTTGGGACATCTGATCAATGTCACCTCCCTGGACACCTCTCAAAGTCACAGGACTCTGGTGCTGCTCATGATCCATCAGAAATCCAGGGCTCTTTCCCCATGTCCCAACCAGCGGCACCACCCTGGATTCAGAATTGGACCTTTACATCCCATTTTTCCTTCCATTTGACTCCCATTCCAAAGATGAAACCCTTCATTCCTGCGGGTTTTCAGGAGATCTGACCCTCCAAAGATGAAACCCTTCATTCCTGCGGGTTTTCAGGAGATCTGACCCGTGTCACCTCCCTGGACACCTCTCAAGGCCACAGGAATCCAATGCTGCTCATGATCCATCAGAAATCCAGGGCTCTTTCCCCGTGTCCCAACCAGCGGCACCACCCTGGATTCAGAATTGGACCTTTACATCCCATTTTTCCTTCCATTTGACTCCCATTCCAAAGATGAAACCCTTCATTCCTGCGGGTTTTCAGGAGATCTGACCCGTGTCACCTCCCTGGACNTCAGGAGATCTGGCCCGGTTCACCTCCCTGGACACCTCTCAAGACCATCAGAAATCCAGGGCTCTTTCCCCATGTCCCAACCAGCAGCCCCACCCTGGATTCAGAATTGGATCCGTGGACATCAGGACAATATTTCCATCCTATTTTTCCTTCCATGTGACTCCCATTCCAGAGGTGATCCTCTCATTCCTGAGGGTTTTTAGGACATCTGACCCATGTCACCTCCCTGGACACCTCTCAAGGTGTTCAGGACAACATTTCCATCCTATCAGGATCAGGACAATGTTTACATCCCATTTTTCCTTCCATCTGACTCCCATNAACTTCCTCTGCTGTCCCAGCAAATTCCTGCTGGGAAGAGGATGCTCCTAAATGGAATGGAGAGGCATCCCCCTGCTCCCCTGCAGCTGGAGGAATGCAGCATTTTATTCTCTTTTATTTTGTTTGAGTCATTTCCGTGGCTGCTGAGCCTCCCTGAGGTGGCCACCCACTGGGGGTGCAGCCACCTTTGGTCATTTATCCCGTGTTTCCTCGGGAATCTGGGAATGGGACAGAGCCTGCTGTTCCTGGCTGAGGCCATGGATGTGTTCCTGGTGCCAGGGACACCTGGATGCACATTATGGAGCTATGGAAAAGCCTTCCTAATCCTGCCTCCACAGCATCGTCCTCCCAGAGCAGCCACCGTGACTAAAGGAGAGTTTGGGATTGCTCCAGACTCCAGCTGGCTCCATCCTGGATCTGCCTTCCAACTGCAGCAGCAGCAAATTCCCCGTTTTTGCAGCTCCACGAGCCCCAAACCGCTCCCAGGGTGGGATGTGGGGTCCCCCAGTGCTGCCACTGTAGGGGGGATGTTTTGGGTCCTGCTCCCTGTGCCATCCCGTGGCTTGTCCCAAATGATCCCAAATTCATTCCCACACGAACTCCAGTGAGATGTGGAGTCCAGGAAAGGAGCCCATGATGGGGTGGCCCTGATGAAGGTGAAAGTGTCAGCATTTTTCACTTCACTGAGGTTTTTTTTGGGGGGTGGGGATGAAAAACCCAGCTCCCTCCCAACTTTGGTACATCTCCACTTCCCTGACCCGCAATTCCACTTTTAAAATAACTCCGTTCTGCAGGAACAGTGTCCTAAAATACACACCTGACCTACTTTATCCAGCTCCCTTCCCTAAATGTCATCCTGCAGCTTCAGGAGCGGGATCTGTGGAGCAGGACACGGCCGAGGGTCGAGCTGTTCCTGCAGCAGCCTGCTGGGAAGGTGAGGCAAGGATTTCCTTTTCCCTAAGGATCACTGCAGGAATTGGAGCTCAGCAGGAAATCCAGAGTTTGGGTTCGCTTTGGGGACACATTTTGGGGGATTTGGGACTTGTCCAAACCACACAGGAATGCAAACTCTGCTTGTCAATCCCTTGGGAATGGCCTGCTGGGGAATTCCTGGGCTTTCTGCCTCCCAGCTGCCAGTCATCTCCCAGAATTGGGAATGCCACATGGAAAAAGCTCTGGAAAGGGGGATAACAGCTCCCAAAATGAGATTTCAGTGCCAGGCAGGTGGCTTGGGACATCTGATCAATGTCACCTCCCTGGACACCTCTCAAGGCCACAGGAATCCAATGCTGCTCATGATCCATCAGAAATCCAGGGCTCTTTCCCCATGTCCCAACCAGCAGCACCACCCTGGATTCAGAATTGGACCTTTACATCCCATTTTTCCTTCCATTTGACTCCCATTCCAGAGATGAAACCCCTCATTCCTGCGGGTTTTCAGGAGATCTGACCCGTGTCACCTCCCTGGACCCCTCTCAAGACCATCAGAAATCCAGGGCTCTTTCCCCATGTCCCAACCAGCGGCACCACCCTGGATTCAGAATTGGATCCGTGGACATCAGGACAATATTTCCATCCTATTTTTCCTTCCATGTGACTCCCATTCCAGAGGTGATCCTCTCATTCCTGAGGGTTTTTAGGACATCTGACCCATGTCACCTCCCTGGACACCTCTCAAGACCATCAGAAATCCAGGGCTCTTTCCCCATGTCCCAACCAGCAGCACCACCCTGGATTCAGAATTGGATCCGTGGACATCAGGACAATATTTCCATCCTATTTTTCCTTCCATGTGACTCCCATTCCAGAGGTGATCCTCTCATTCCTGAGGGTTTTTAGGACATCTGACCCATGTCACCTCCCTGGACACCTCTCAAGGTGTTCAGGACGATGTTTACATCCCATCAGGATCAGGACAATGTTTCCATCCCATTTTTCCTTCCATTTGACTCCCATTCCAGAGGTGATCCTCTCATTCCTGAGGGTTTTTAGGACATCTGACCCATGTCACCTCCCTGGACACCTCTCAAGGTGTTCAGGACAACATTTCCATCCTATCAGGATCAGGACAATGTTTACATCCCATTTTTCCTTCCATTTGACTCCCATTCCAGAGGTGATCCCCTCATTCCCGAGGATTTTAAGGCCCTGCTGAGGTTTATGGAGCATTTTCCCTCAGGCTGCAAGGAGGAAATGCAGCGCTGTGAGGAGCAGAAAAAACACCCAATCTCCAAGGATTGATGAGCACATCCAGGAAAACGATGGCTTTATCCAGGTTATCCTGTTCATCCGCACCCAGGAAGGAAATTAATGAAGCTCCCGGAGTTATTCCCACTAATTGATGAGCTATTAATGGCAATAAAGCTTTAAGAAAGCACAAATGTATTATGTGGAAGGGCAGAAGTGAGCGACTCTTGGTGGTTTATCCTGATGATTTGGGCAAGGGGAATTACCAGGAATTTGATCCCTGCTCCAAGGCCTGCTCCGTATTTTAGTGGGGAATAGCATTAAAATTAATGCTGGCACTTACAGATGGTGATTGGCTAATTAAAGGCTGATTAATCCAATTTTATTTAAGAAAATGGATGAGGGAAGGAGCTGGCAAATGGGGAATGATGGAAAAGAGAGCAAAGGTGAAACTAAGGATAATTGGGGCTGGCTTTGGAAGATAACGGGATTCTTAAGGAATTCAGAGGGAATGCAGGAGGTTGGATCTGTCTGGACATCAGGAAAAGGAGGGCACAGGGACAAGGAGGGGATGGCAAATGCAGGTAAGAAATTGGGCAAGGGCAGGTGATAACCAGAGGAGCCAATTCCTTCCAGATCCATACGGAAAACAACATTGGGTATTTTCATTAATGACCATAAAAAGAGAGAAAAGTGCGTGGAGGGGTTTTGCTGGTGAAATTTCCCAATAAAATCTGCTGGTGGCACAAATTTTAGGGGAAACGTGGACAATCTGGAATCTTAAGGATGGAAATAAAGCACTCAGGATCTCACAGGGAAGATCTGAGCTGTGTGGGAAGAGTGAATCGGTCCAAAAGGATGGAAAGGGAGAATTCTGGCCATGGGGATGGAGAAATCCCAGGAGATGCACTGGGATCTCACTGACCTGAGATGTTGGATACAGCTCTGACCCAGAAAGAAATGAGCTGTCCAAGTGCAGGACAGGTTCCAGGATCTTGGTGCATTTAATCCACCAAAACCTCAGGAAAATAACGTGTGAGAAAGTCTGGCTGCTGTGTCTGAAGATATTTAAGGGCCAGATATGAGGCAGAGGCGAATTTCTCCCAAGGAGAACTGGAGGAACCCTCCAAGGTCTGCAATGAAACCACCCCAGAGGTTCCAGAGGCCACAACGCTGTTTTGGTGGCCACTTGGGGAAACCAAGGAGCCACCTCAGCTCAGACCTGGCTGACTCCATCCTCAGGGGGAGGAGGAGAGGGTTTGATGTGGTGCCTGCAGGAGAAGAGCTCTGATAACACCGGGATCCTTCAAGTCAGACCAGAAAAACCCGAGGTGCTGCCAGCCACTCTGATCCCTCTGGGATAACTGAGGCAGGAGGAGGGACAGGAGGGTGGGATGGTGGCCAGGATTTCTTTGTTCCCACGGGCAGCTGGGAGCAGAGGAGATCAACACCAAGGAATTGGAATAGTCACTGTGTCTGAGTCTCCTGAGACAATTCCCTCCTTCTCCCATAGCAGCATCCCGAGAGTTGAGTTCTGGGTGCTGTGGGTTTCAGTAACTGGATGATTTTGGAGACTGGGAAAAAAATTGGGGAATGTGTTGGTGATAAATTATTTGCTTTTTTCCATGTTTTTTTCCACAGATCAGATCAGAGGGAAAAGAGGGAGGATTCTCACCTCTTCCTAAGACTCCACCAGCAAAGCTGAGCTGCTTCCAGCTCTGGAAACCCCAAAATAAGGATTGGAGCTGCTGGAGTGATTCCAGAGGAGTCCATGGAGATGCTCTGATGCTCTGGAGCCAGGCTGGGAGAGCTGGGAATGTTCACCTGGAGAAGGGAAGGCTCCAGGGAGAGCTCAGAGCCCCTTGCAGGGCCTAAAGGGGCTCCAGGAGAGCTGGAGAGGGACTGGGGACAAGGGATGGAGGGACAGGACACAGGGAATGGCTTCCCAGTGCCAGAGGGCAGGGATGGATGGGATATTGGGAAGGAATTCCTGGCTGGGAGGGTGGGGAGAGGCTGGGCTGGAATTCCCAGAGCAGCTGTGGCTGCTCCTGGATCCCTGGAAGTGTCCCACTGGGACAGTGGAAGGTGTCCCTGGATGGAACTGGATGAGCTTTAAGGTCCTTTCCAACCCAAACCATTCCAAGATTCCTTAAATTTGGCACAAGCCCCAAAACCTCCTCACTGGGTCCCAGACAACCTCTCTGTGTTTTCCCTGCCCCAGACATCAAAGTTCCCTTTGGAATTTTGAGGGGGTGTTTTCCCACATCCCTCTGGCTCTCCACAGGGCTGGGGTGGAAAAACCAACCCCGGTGGCTGCATTCAAATGCAAAGCCCAACGAAATCCTCTCAGCTTCGTTAGCAGGGCTAATTAAGAGGAGCCAATCAAAACCCCCTTTGCAAAACACACATTAACAAATCGGGAAGTGTGAAAACAACCTCTGAATCAGCTGTGAGGGATTCCAGAGGGAGAGCCGGGAATGCAGATCCCACGGAGCTCAGCTGAGTTTAGGAATGAGCTGGAATTTCTCCATGTTTATGTCCCAACAGCTGAGTTGGAGCTTCCAATTTTGAATCCTGTGGCTTTCAAGGCACGGTAATTCCAGCTCTGAAACCCTTTGATTCCACCTGAAACAACAGTGGGAAAAGCACAGGGAGAGGAGGAATCTCATAAATGGGAATCACTGTGGGGATGGATGAGATTGAAGGGCAGCAGCTCCGAGGGTGGGAGATCCCAATTTTCCTGGCTCAGCTCTCCTTTCCTCTGGAGATGGGTGGGATGAGGGGTCTGAGCAAAGGATCCCCTTGGGTGGGAATAAAACCACAGACTCTTTGTTTTATCCATGTTTTTATTCATTCCCCAAATATTCCCTGGCCAGGGCACACAAAGCAAACAAAAACATTGGAATTTCTGCTTCTCCTAAAACTTTTGAGTCTAAAAAATCTTTTAAAAAGTGGGTTTTAGATAACCAAATGTTGTGCCCTCTGCACTTGCTCGGAAAGCAAAGCACACACTGAGAGCCCTGACGTTGCAAAGTAATAGGAAACAGGAAAAGATTTAAGGAAAATCCCCTCTGGACATCATTTCCCATGGATAAAACAACTTCTGGAGATGGGGGAATCTTTGAGGAGCCAGCAAGTCAAGGAAAATCCTTATCCAATCTTCCCAGTCGATGCCCAAGGCTGTGCCCAGTTAAATCCCGAGGTTCCAGGTTATCCCAGCAGGATGTGAAACCCAAATATCCCTTTCCTGGAGCAAGGAGAACCCTGTGGAGCAGTTGGGATTGCTGCCCTTTGGAAATGCATTCCTTCAGCTGCTCCTGCCATCAATCATCCCTCTGCAGCACAGCCTGGTGTCCTTCTCATCCCAAATCCCACCCCAAATCCCTCCCAGTGGGTCCAACCCCAGCTGGGTTAGAGATGATTGGAATTAAAATGTCTCTTTTATAATTTATATCATTTCCATCATAGAAAAAGCAGGAATTGCTGGGATTGGAGCCCCTCGGTGTCCAGGGCTGAGCTCAGTCAGGATTTCAGGGAGAAACCATCAGGGCCTGGGCTTGGCTGGCTCTGAAAATAGAGAAAGTGGCAAAAAAGTCAAGGTTAGCCCCAAAAATGGGTAAAAATAAATTGAAAAATTAAGGAGTCAGATCATGGGAAGGAAAGGAGGAAAAGTTTTGCTTTTCCCCGTTTCTTTCCAGGGTGTTGGTCACAACTCAGAGGGGATCTGCTTGGACACAGGTGAGGGATGAGGGAATAATCAGCTGTTAATTACTAATCACAGACACCTGTGATTGATTCAGGCTCTGGGTGATGCTGCCCCTCCCTTTTATCCAGCAGAGAATTCCCAAAGCATCATTTCCCCCCTCAGAAAACTCCTTTATCCAAATAAAACCACAGGAGGAGACGAGAGACACAAACGTGACCAAGCACCCAGAAACTGCAGCTCAAAGAGTGATTCCAGGAGGGAAAATTCCTGTGTTTTGGTGGAATTCCACCCTTTAATCCATCCTCTGGTGTTAAACCACAGCCCAGGGTGCTGGGAGCTGCAAAACTCATGGGAAAAGGCTGTGGAAAATTGGGTTTTCCAGCCCAAATGGTGATTCCATGATTTCTGATGCCTGCAGAGTGCTCAGCTCTCCAGGAATGTTTTGGGCTCTGGTTGAGTTGTGGGCAGGAGCAGGGACACGAGGAAAATGTCACTTGGCAGATCCCTGGTATCCCAAAAACTCAGCAAATCCCACTGCTGGTTTTCCCAGACCTGTGGCTGCACTTTGCTCCCTCAGGATGAACGAGAAAAACCTTTCCAAACTCAGCCTCTTTTCCTGATAATATCAGAAAAATCCCACCCAACCCCATTAAAATCCATTTCTCCAGGTGAGGATCCAAAAGCTGCCTTTGGGAAGAGCAGAGGGAGAAATTCCCAATTATCCCTGACCCTGGAGGGCTCTGATTTCCCCACATTTATGGCTGGGATAAAAGAACAATCCCTCACATCCCTGGGCCTGGAGAAATCCCTGAGCTCAGCTCTAAATCTTCAAGAAGGGAATTTTCCAAGCTGTCTCCATTCCTCCCATGGCTGGGAGAGACGGCTTTAAGTTGGTTTTCCGTGGAATTTTAATGAGTTCTCCGAGAGGGGAACAAAATAGGGGAGGAAAACCAGGAAAAAGTGAGGGTGATGTCATCAAATCCCACGTCTGGTTTTATTATCTCAAATATCAGCAGCTTGCTCAGCTGGGAGAGTTTTGTTTTCTATAAAAACAGAGAGGTGGAGGCAACACAAATGTAAACACAGAAATAGCAATAAATATAAAAATAAAAATAAATCAAATAGAATTTAAAAATAAATTTTAAAATATATTAAAATATCAAGATGGAGGCAGCACTGCCCTTGGCCACGGTGTGAAATATTTCCCCATGAGAAATGGGAATAAAAGGAGTGTAAAACCGTATTTTGGTGGTAAAATCTGGGAGAAATGGGAATAAAATGAGTGGAAAAAGCCATATTTTTGTGGTAAAATCTGGGAGAAATGGGAATAAAATGAGTGGAAAAAGCCATATTTTTGTGGTAAAATCTGGGAGAAATGGGAATAAAATGAGTGGAAAAAGCCATATTTTTGTGGTAAAATCTGGGAGAAATGGGAATAAAATGAGTGGAAAAAGCCATATTTTTGTGGTAAAATCTGGGAGAAATGGGAATAAAATGAGTGGAAAAAGCCATATTTTCGTGGTAAAATCTGGTAGAAATGGGGATAAAAGGAGTGAAAAACCATATTTTGGTGATAAAACCTGGGAGAAATGGGAATAAAAAGAGAGAAAGAAGCCATATTTTGGTGGTAAAACAGTCTCCAGCCACAGAGTTTGGGTTATTTTTTGGGAATTAAGATGATTTTTCGCAGCACAGCCTCAGGTATGGGGAAAAAGAGGGATGTGGGTGATTAAAGGTGTGGCTGTGGGGTTTTGCTGCTGAGGATCCCTGCCCCTCTCATGGAATTTGGGTCAGAAATGAGGAAAAAAGGGCCCTAAATTTATATATTCCTGGGGATGGAGGTAAATCCCACTTGGGTGGTGCAAGGGGAGGTTTTTTAGGTGCTGCTTCTGGGACTCTGTGCTAATAAAGCAAAATTAACACATCCCAAATTAATCTCCCTTTATTATCTCAGAGCTGGGGGTGTTTGTGCACCCCAAAATCACATCTAAGGGTACAGGTGGTGGGATTTAGTTCTGGGATTGATCAGAAATTCTGGGATTGATCAGAAGTTCTGGTATTGATCACCTACGGGAGTTCAGCTCTCTGCACAAATGTTGGTTCTTATCTTCACCTCTGGGAAGTTTTACCTCGAGTCCGAACAGATGAGAGACACCTGCAGATGCTGTTTCAAGTTGTTTATTTCTTCTTATCTTTAATTTGTTCTAAGCTCTGGCTGCATGTCTGATGCCAGCCCAAACCCAGCGGGGACTGCCCAGTCTTGGGCCGTCCCTGTCCTTTTTGTGCCCTTTCCAAGGTCCAACCATTCTTCACAACGTATTTATTATTTACTCTTTTCTACCAATTAATTTGCACCTATTCTAGACACGGAATTTCTACCTCTTTCTCATTCTACCAATCATTTTGTGCCACCACCACCAGAGAAGATGAAGGAGAAGGAGAAGAAGAAGAAGAACAGGGCAACGCCCAAAATCCTCCATCTTAAACCCTTCATCCTCATATTTAAAATCCTAAAATTACTTTTTTACCTTGTAAAATACTAAACCACTACTCATTTTTACACTCTCATGGTTTGCACTGATTCTTGCAGTGTTGGTAACTTTTCCCCATGGGCTAAGGTCAAAGACAGGATTATTCTGGGCTTTTTACCAGGGTCTGGGACCCCCTTTCTGGGGGCTCCTGAACATCCAGGACAGCCCAAGGCATGTCCTGACCTCCCACGGCAGCCAGAGGCGTGCCTTGGACTCCAACAATCACCTTTCAAAGATCAGCAGCCTTTTAAACCAGACCCTTTCCTCTTATCCTCCAGTGAGCATCCAACTAAAATCAGTAGGAAAGCTTGGAATGATTGAAACGAGATTTGGATCAAGCCCTAAAGTGAAAAAAACCAACCCAAAGCAATATTTCTGAGCAGAAGGAAACACCAACACCAAGAGGAGCCTCCACCAGCATCGTCAGAGCCGTCCCTGGCTCCCAGTGGCACTTGAAATATTCCCTGTAGGAAAAGCACAGCCCTCTCCTGTTCCCTGGGATAAATGGATGTGGGAAGTGCTGGAAGGAGTTGGATTCAGGTAAGTGGGAAAGTTTCCATTGCAGCTTTTTAATTTTTTGTTTCAAGCTTGAAAAACCAAAAATGTCCAAGTGTATTGTGTGAGGAAATGATTCTGACCTCTAATAAATGATTAAATAATAAATATTAAATCCCTCCCTTCAATAATATTTTTGTCCAAACCAGTGTCTTCTGGGAATTTCAAGCAGGAGAATTCCCCTTGGAAAAGGGGGAGAATCTTGAGGTTTTTTTCCTCAATTTCCTTGAAAGAAATCAGAGGGTGTTCAGAGCTTTATCTACAAGTCTAATATCATATAAAAATATAAAATAATAGGGAATTTATCAAATTCCAGCCTACAAATGTTTATATTTTAGGGCTTCAAGCTCTATAAAATTCTGAGTAGTGCCCAGAGGTGGAAGGATGGGGATGAGGATGAGGAATGTGCCGTGGGATGGAGGCACAGAGTGTCCCGTGTGCTGCTCTTCCAGGCTCGAGGGAGTGAGGAGGACAAGAGGAGGGAGAAGGCAAGGAAAAGGAAATCGAGGAGATAACAAAAAGGAAATAAAGGAAATAAATAAACTAAAAAAAAAGGAGGGGAGGGAAAAGCAAAATACAGAGGGACCTGCAGTGAACGTTGTCCAAAAAAGCTGAATTTTCCATTGGTTTGCGCTGGATTTGCCTCCTGGGCAGATCTGAGGGGAGAAATGTCCCTTTCCCAGTTTTTCAGAGCACAAGGAACATCCTTGGAGAGCAAATCCATGGAGACGAGGTGAGGCAGGACAGCAAAGTGCTCTGGGAGGGGCTGCCAAGCTCTTGCAGCTGTTTCTTTTTAAAAATTCTTTTTAAATTGGTGTTTAAAACCCAAGTCCTCCGGCCGTGCTCAGGCTGGAGTGTCCATGCTCCAATCCAAGCAGCACATCCAGATCTCCTGGTGTTTGCCAAGCTTTTGGGAGCAGCTTGGAGAGGGCTGGAAGTTGGGAAAGGGCTGCCCCAGGGCATCTCTGTGCTGCTCTGATGGCAATTCATGCCCCGAGCCCTCTTGGATCAGAGCAAGGAGCTGGTAAAATCAGGCTCCAACCCGACCCTTCCCTTGGATCCCATCCAGGGAGAGGCAAACAAGTTCCTCCACGCCATCCCAAAGTTCAGCCTCTTGGACAGTGACCTCCTCAATCTTGATTACATAAAAAATTCTGTGGAAAACCAATTAAAACCCTTCCAGGGAGAGCTGCTTCGTTATTATGGTAAGAATCAAATGGAGGGGATGAGCATTAACCTTGGGATAAAACTTTGGAAGTGCTGGTGCACTGTTAAACCCTAAAATTCCTATAAAATAAACCCCAAAGGCAGCCTAAGGCTGTTGATAAGGCAGAGCTTAGTGGTGCTGAAGGGAGAAGAGAAAAAACCTGCATTAATTCCAATTGCTCTTTAATTATCCACAACAAATCCTAAATCCCAGGTTCTTCCCTCAGCTTCTGTGCCCTCCTGGATTGAGGGATGAGCAGGACAAATGGTTTAATCCAGAATATTTTTAGGAGCTCTGCAGTTTTTTGAGGTCTTTTGGGATAAACTCTCCTGCCCAATGTCAGAATGGGAGTGTTGAGGTTTTCCCAGTTTGAGGGTTAATATCCCATTCCAGCCATGCTGTAGGATGGCAATCCATAGGTTTCTGCCAGATCCTGAATTATTTGGGATCGGGCTTGAATGGAAAATATCATTGAAGTGTTTGGGAAGCACTTTGAGTCACCAAGGACTGTGGGATCCACTCTTGGCTCCAGCTGGAGCTGGAGAGATCCAAACCCGGGACTCCCTGGGGAGTTGTTGCATCCACCCCAAGGCGCCAAATCCATATAAATAAAAGGAATGAACTTTGGGGACAAAACCAGGTGGAATTTGGTGTCTGTGGGGCGTTTTGTGGTGGTGGAGGGCAGTGGGAGCCTGGTGGAAGGGAATTTTGGGGTCAGTGAAAAGCCAGGAATGGTTGGTAGGAAGCGATCCCAGGTGAGAATTCCAGGAACTGGAGCCTCGGGTGCTCCCAACAGAGAGATTTGACTTTCTGTGCCCATCCTGCCCATCCAAGCCCATCGGTGGGAAGCTGGATGCTCCTGGAAAAGCAGAGCATGGAGCAGCCTGGGATTAAAGCTGGGCGATCCCAAGACCTTGCAAGGCCTCAGATGTGGGATCAGATCCCTCCATGGATTTTAAATCCAACCACTTCACAGGGCTGAGCTCCCTCTCCACCCCCAGGGATCTCTTTGGGTTTCCAACCCAAGTTTCCAAAGCCAAATCCAGCGGGATTCCCACAGTTCCAGGCTGATCCAGGGCATCACCCGGCGCTGAGTGAATCCCGAACCTCAGGGTTATGGATTTGCACCCAAATTCTCCCACAAGCCCAACCCCAAAAGCCATTTCCAAGGTCCACGGAGGCCACTGTAATATTTTCTGGGATGCTGGATTTCTCTGCACCACATTTCATCTCCATGCCCCACAGAATTCCTTGATTTTTCCCATTTTTCCAGCACCATCCCTGTGTTCATTTGCTCCTGGCTCTGCCTCTAATCACTCCCGTTGCTAATGAGTGACTCCTGGATGCTAATTAGCATCCAGTCCCATCCATGGATATTTTCCCATGCATCCCTAAACCCCTCATGCTGTTTCACACATTCCATGGAATGACATCCTTGGGAAGCAGATGCATGGCATGTGGTGTGAAATGCCAGCCTGAATTCCATGTGGAAACAGGTCAGGAATGATTTATATCCCCCTCCATTCCTAAACGACGTTGCTGACAGCATCCATTCATTTTCCAGCGCGAAATCGCGGGAGACAAAACGTTCCAGGCAGATCCAACGGGACGCGCTTCACGTGCTGAGCTAAACACGTGTTAAAAAACCCAACGACAAGACAATTTTCCAATTAATAAATTCCATGGATGACTGGGAATGCGGCAGGAAAACACTGCCGTGGCACAGAGCAGATGTTGGATGCTCAGGAAGGATTTCTGCCATCTCTACTCCGCCACAGGATGAATTTCCAGAAGGATTTTGCGGATCCCAGCCCGCACGCCCTCGGGGAGGAATCAGAGCCGCTCTTCCCAGAGTTTATCTTGGTGTGCAAATGTTATGGAGAGAGGTGGGGTCAGGTTTCCAGCGGGAGAGCCGCGGTGGTGGCACCGGGGTATTTATGGGGTGCAGCTGCCCCTCCCTCCCACAGAACCTTCACGAGTCTCCCACCATCGGATTTCCTTCTGGTTTTCCAAGGTCAGCTCGGAATTCAAAGGCAGGGAAGGATTTTTGAGGGTGGTTTGGGGGTTTTGTTGTGAAAACATTAAAATTTAACCTTCACTTTCTGCACAACTCATCCTCTCGGGGGGGGGGATTGAGCCAAAAAATACCATGGAATCATGGAATTGAGTGGGAAGTGACTCAAAGGATCATCGAGTCCGGCACAGGACAACCCCAAAATCCCACCATGTGCCTGAGGGTGTTGTCCAAATGTTCCAAGGATATTCCTGGACCTTATGAAGGTGGTGGGAGATCCAGAGCTGCTGCAGGTGGCCCCGACCTCTCATCCCACTCCGATTCCTTCCCCTCGTCACTCATCACTCCCAACATCCGCGTTTCTCCCCGTGATCCGCATCCAAAGCTCTTCCTGATATTTCAAGCAGCTTTTCCTCTACCTCCTCCTTGCTAATTCCCCATCTAATTTTAAACCTCATCCATAATGGGAGCTTTTCTCTGCTTCCTCCATGTGTCACCACATTTTTTTCTCCGTGTTTTTTTCCATTTGCCACCGGTTCCTATTTACATCTATGTTTGGAAGAGACATGAAGCAAAACTTATGGCCAACCCCAAACTATTTTATAGAATCCGGAGATGCTTCCCAGTGTGGAGAGTTGCCCGGGAAAGAAGCTTGAAATAAAATCCCCAAAAAGCAGAGGATGCATCCAAGTGCTGCTCGAATCCGTGAGCTGGGTGTTTTGGCAAGGCCGAAAGAGCTGACAGTCAGCAAGTGAGGAAAGGAATTAATTCTGGCTATTTAATTAGAAAAATATTTTAAAATAGGAGTATATGAAAAGATTAAATTCAATATTCAAATATTTTTTCATGCTCTACCGAACAGAAGAGCCTCGGATCGTGAACGCTGTGATAAAATAACATTTCTGAAGTTTAGGAAAATTAAGGAAGGTGTTACACAACTTCATCTTCCGATGTTGCAATGGGATCCCCACCCAAGGCTGGGGGAAGTGGGCACCCAGCCAAGCCCGTGGGCTGCATTCCCTGCCCAGCCAGCTCCTTTTCCAGCAAATAAACAGAGTTCACTCAGCTTTGACCTTAACTCACTTTTTAACTTTTTTTTTGAATAGGAAGTTGTCAGAGTGGTCCAACTGGCAGGTCAGCGAAACATCCCCCAGCTGGAGGCTGCCCTGACAGAATTATGGATTGCAGATGTTGCCTGGGAGCTGTTGGGATTCTGAGCAGAGCCAGGAGTCCCTGGGGTGGCTGTGGAGCTGCTTCCCGAGCCTTTGGGAAGAGGGGTTTGTTTTCCACTCAAAATGAACTTTTAACCATTTGGGGTTTGTTCCATCTGCTGAAGACAAGTGACAGAAAGCAGGGAAAGAGGAAGCAGAAGATCCAGATCCTGATTCCTCTCTTCCCAGGAGGAATTTCTTCATGGAAAGGGCTGTCAGGCACTGGAACTGCTTGGGGAGGTTTGGAGTCCCCATCCCTGGAGGTGTCCAAGGAAGGATTGGACATGGCACTGGTGACAAGGTGGGGATTGGGCACAGCTTGGACTCAGTGACCTTGGAAGGTTTTTCCAACCTCAGTGATCCTGGGATTCTTCCTGCACACATGGGAAGTCCTACAGAAATGTCTCTTCAGGGCTTGGATGTCCCCCCAGCAGTGGTGGCACCTCAGAACTTGGTGTCAGCATCGGCCTTCAGGGACTGGAGAAAGCCAAAGGCTGGAAATTATTTAATTTATTGGGATTATTATACTTAACAACATTCCAGGTGCAAGGATAAAAAGGGCAGTGTCAAATACAGACTTTGGGTCAAATAATCCTGAGATCAGTCAACTGAAAGGACAGAGATCCTTCAATCAGCTCCAGGAAACTGCTGGAGGTCCAGCCTTTGAGCCAAGCCTGCTTAAGCTGAGCTCTCCAGGTTTTCCACTCCACACGTATTTTCTGGAGAGCAGAGGTGCTGTCATCTCCATGGCCTTGTCCATAATTCAGTAGGGAAAATGTTGTATTTGAGGTTATGCTACTTCTTCTTCTTCTTCTTCCCCTTCTTCCCCTTCTTCTTCTTCCCCTTCTTCTTCTTCTTCTTCTTCTTCTTCTTCTTCTTCTTCTTCTTCTTCTTCTTCTTCTTCTTCTTCTTCTTCTTCTTTTCCTTCTCCTTCTCCTTCTCCTCCTTCTTCTTCTACTTCTCCTTCTCCTCCTTCTTCTTCTACTCCTCCTTCTTCTCCTCCTTCTTCTCCTTCTCCTTCTCCTTATTATTATTGCTACTGCTATTACTATTATTACTATTTTCATGTACAAATGCCACTTATTATTCTGCCCATTTGATCCCCAGAAGCCAACTTTGACTGCTGGAGATGAATTTGCTGTCGAGAAAGGCTCCAAGCACCTCCACGGACAAATCCCCCTGGATGCATTCCCTTCTCCTACATCTTTTGACGGCTCCCCTTGATTTTCACTGTGGCTTTTTTTACCTGATTTAATTTGAAAAATGCGAGTATTCATGAATCATTTTTGGCAGATCTTGGTGGACATGGTGAACACGGGGACCTCTGCCTGAAGATGGGAAGGTCAAGATGGGATGAAGATCCTCCTGCAGGGACGTGGTGGAGCTGAGATCCCTGGATCTGTTCATCCTGGCAGGAACCCAGGATAGGTGGGAATGACTCTGGATATTTCTCCTGGCTGTTTTCCATGCGCGGTTGTCAGTCTGTGAGGACTTTGGGACCATCCTGTGTCTCGTGTGTCCCTTGGATGGGGATGGGGGGCCAGGATGGGTGCGTGGCCTGAGGGACTGAATCTCCCAGGAATCCTTTTTTCCAGGCTGTCCAGGAGCTCCACGGCACTAAACTCCTTTTATTTCCCTCCAACCTCCCTCCCCAGACCTCACATCACTTCCCCCCTCTCCAAGCAGACGAGAGAAGACCCAAAGTTTACATTTTTCAAGAGAGCACTAAAATCAACAATTTCCTGTGCTCTTCTTACCCAGACACCCTGGCCAAGGAGTCAGGAAGATTTAGGGGTAGGAACCCCTGCCCAGTCCCGCCTGTGTGGGCTGGGATCAGGGATAATGAGGTGTTCACACTTTAACAAAGCTGGGGGAAGGTGTCAGATCCCTCTCCCACAGCTGGGCTGGAGTCAGGGCTGAGGCAACATTAAAGTCTCTGAGTGGAAAACAAAAACAAACAGAAAAGGGGAGAAAAACGATGTTGTAAAGAAAAAGGGGAATAAAAAAGAAAAGGGGGGACCTGTGTGATGCTGAGCTCAAAGGCTCAAGGTTGTGTTCAGGGGATGCTGATGATTGTCCCAAATAATCCCCGTTCCATGGGGGTTTTTAGAAGCTGTGCACTCCAGGGAGGGGTTTCCCTCAATTTATTTTGGAACCAAAACCTCCCAAACCAAGCAGCTCCAAGGTGTGTGAACGAGGTGCACAGAAATCCAGGATTAATTTTTTTCCAGAGATGTGGAGATGCTGCTCTGGGCACCCTGTGCCAGGGCCTCCCCACCCTCCCAGCCAGGAATTCCTTCCCAATATCCCATCCATCCCTGCCCTCTGGCAGTAGGAAGCCATTCCTTGGGTCCTGCCCCTCCATCCCTTGGCCCCAGTCCCTCTCCAGCTCTCCTGGAGCCCCTTTAGGCCCTGGGAAGAGCTCTGAGGTCTCCTTGTCCTGTTCCCTTCTCCAGGTGAACATTCCCAGCTCTCCCAGCCTGGCTCCAGAGGGGCTCCAGCCCTGGGAGCAGCTCCATGGCCTCCTCTGGACTCTCTCCAGCAGCTCCACGTCCCTCCTGTGCTGGGATCTCTGAGCTGGGGCAGCTCTGCAGGTGGGGTCTCACCTGAGTGGGGCAGAGGGGCAGAATTCCCCCTTTCCTGCTGCCCGCTCTGGGATCAGCCCAGGATTCAGGGAGTTCTGGGTGCCAGAGGACACAGCTCCTGAGACAGAACCCTGGGATTCACAGAGGGAATGAACAGGAATTCCCCCCACCTGGACCCCAGCTCCTGGTGCTGGGCAGAGCCAGGACAGCCCCTGCCTGGAGTGACAGAGCTGGGGAAGAGCAGGGAAGGTGCAGCCTGGAGCAAAGAAAAGCATTTATTAAGAAATATTATAACTGTAAATGACCCAGACACAGAAAAGGGATCTTTTTTATTTTTTTTGTTGCTTGTTTTCCTTTCAGTTCTCTCCAGTTGGCCCAGAGACCCCTGGCAGCAGCTGGAAACCGAAGAGCTCTGGAGCCTGAGAGGCACATGAGCCCCAGACGGTTTGATTGCTCAAACATTTCTCAAAGATTAGCTTTGTCAAAGCAAGCACCGGGGAGGATAAATCACGTGGCTCGTCCAGGCTCAGCTCTGTCCAGGCTGCTCCAGAGAAAGGCAGACTCCAAAGGGGTGAGGAGATGGCAACGAGCTGGAGCTGCAATATCACATGGGAGAGCTTCCCATGTAGATGAGGAGTAAAATCCAGGCAGGCACTTGCCCCATCCAAAAAAAATCCCTGGCTCAAGGCGTCACAGAGATGAGCCAGATGTTCCTCTGGTTCAAAACGACATTAAACCACTATTTTTACCCTAAAAAAAAGCTAGAGCAGCTTAGAGGAGCCATCCATTTTGTCAGTGCTGTTTGCAGAACCCAGGGGTTAAAGTTAAGAGGAAAAAAAAGCCCAAGTCTGACGGTGATCCTGAGTCCATCTGACTGTGCTGCTTGCTCCTCTCGTTTATTTTTAAATCCTGAGCTTGGAGAAAGCAGGAGGATGCTCCTTGGAGCTGCTGCTTGTTCCCAGAGCTTGCTGGAGGGTTCAGGGCCCTGTGTCCTGCTGCTCCAGAGGGCCAGGGCTGGGTTGGACACATCCTGAGGGATCCATGAGGGATTCCCTGCTCCATTCCAGGCTGGCTGAGCATTACAGACAATCCCAGAATATCCTGAGCTGCAAAAGACCCACAGGGATCATAAATCCAACCCTGCACAGACACCCAACAATCCCACCCTGGGCATCCTTGGGAGCGGTGTCCAAACGCTCCTGGAGCTCTTGGGAATGTGCCCATTCCCTGGGGAGCCTGGGCAGAGCCTCTGAGGGGAAAACCTTTTCCTAATCTCCGGCCTAAACCTCCCCTGGCACAGTTGGAAACCACTCCTTAAGGGAAAAACCATCACAAACTGGTTTGGATGAGCACCAGTAGAAAACCCCCCACGGCCAAGGGTGAAGGATCCACCCCAAGCATCCATCCACCTTCCCCAGCACATTCCAAGCCCTCTGTTGATGTGTTTGATGCACTTCAGTCTAATTAAGCACAGTTTAAATATAGCACAGCTCTTCCTTTGCTCCTCCAGCCCCAGCCTGGGAGGTTTTTTCCAGGGCCACATGTAAGAACGATCTGCTTTGCCTCGCTTTTATTTATAGCTGCTCTTTGCAACTGGCTGCTTCTCAGTCCCAAGCAGAACCAGGAATTACCCTTAGGAAAGGGAAGAAAACACAGGCAGGGTGGGTTTAACCCAGTTGTTTCCCCAGCCAGCAGGTTCAGAGGCAGAGGATGGATCCTGGCGTGGACACGGAGCATAATTTGGGACACCATGCACTAATTTTCCAGCTCATTTTCTGCCCACACATCATCAGAGGTGAAAAGTCTTCTAATTTCTCTAATTTTCCTAATTTTTCTAATTTTTCTTTTTAATTTTTTCCTATTTTTTTCTGATTTTCCCAAGTCAGGAGCACTGATACACAGAAATGGGCCCATGAGGTTTGACCAGGATTTTATACAAATGACTCTGAAAAGATCTTTGTCCACCTTCCAGTCACACATTTATTGAAAACCAGTTTCTGTCTAAATATGAGCTGCTGCCTTTGGAGGAAAGATCAGTGATTCCAGGTGAAGAGGGGAGATAAGATTATTTTTTACACTGAAATGATCATTATTTCAGGGTTGACATGAAAGAAAAGAACTGATTTGCCCAAATGTTGGGTCTTTGGGAATTTTGGGGTGAGGGTGTTCACAGTGAAGTTCAAGACATACATTTATTGCTGTTTTATTGATCTGCTCAATACAAAAGCCCAGAAATTATTTTCTTTCATCCTACAGCTGTGGCCAGATGTGCTGCAGAGAGGAAGAGGAAAGAAGCTCTTCTTCCCCCAGCCAGAGGGTTGATTCCACATCCCATGGGACATCCAGGGATTGTTTCCCTCACTGTCACCCAAAATCATCCCCTGAACAGCCCCATGTCTTTGATCCTATGGAGTGACCCCCAAAAAACCCCAAATTCCTACTGGGACTTCATTTTCTGGGTGATTATATAAATAACTGGGTTATATCACTTCGTGTCCCAGCTCAGCTAGAGACAATTCCAGCAGAAAATGAAGTTAAATAGGTTAAGGATGCAGCTTTCCTGGGATGGGATGTTGGGAAAAGCTGTCTCATGGGAAGCAGGAGATGCAGGAAAGGGAAGGACAGGATTTGGGTGGGAAAACATGAATTAAACATGGAAGGATTCTTGCTGTTGTCCATGCAGGGGCAGAAGTTGGACTTGATCCTCATGGGATCCAATTCCAATCCAGGATATTTCAGGATATTCCAGCAAAATATGGAAAATAAAAATTATTGTCTGCCTTGAGGACTCTCCACTTCCAAAGTGAGTGGTTATCCCACCTTCTGGAAGTATGGGGCAGCCTTTCCTCGGGAAACATGGGCTCATCACTCCACAGGTCCTGGATCCCAGCACTCACAAGCAGCTCAGCCAGAAAATCCTTTCTGATGTTTAAGATGCTGCAAAAATCAACCTTTTTCCTCATGTTCGGACAAAAACCTGCCAGAAGTAACTCAAAGGCAACATCTGTCATTTGAAACAGAGAATTCTTTAGGCCTCAGAGCTGACCTGAATAGACACAGCCCAGATCTGTATTTGGGACAGGAGTTTTTTCAGGGCCAGGCTGGGATTTGGAGCCGGCCCCCGGGAGAAGCTCCAGTTAATTCCGAGGGCTCCTCCCTGCCCTGCTCACACGTCATTCCCACGTTGGCTCTGCACAGATCTTTTCATCGAGGATGAAAAGAGAGCAAAGAGCTCTCTATTTACAGAGATGTTAGAAATGAGTGGTTTCACAGCTGCTGCAGAGACCTAAATTCCTCCAGGCTGGACATGGAGAGGAGGAGAGCCTGGATCCATGAGCAGGATTCATGGAATATCCTCCTGAGATCCATCCTCACACCGTTCTGAAATCCAGTTGAGGAATCTCCTGGAGAAACAGCCCCAAAGCCCAGCAAAGCCACCCTGAGCCTCCCCTGGCCCAGCCTGAGGCCGTTCCCTCTCCTCCTGTCCCTGTTCCCTGGGATAAGATCCCAAATCCCTCCCCGGCTGCCCCCTCCTGTCAGGGAATTGTGCAGAGCCACAAGGTCCCCCCCGAGCTCCTTTTCTCCAGGCTGAGCCCCTTTCCCAGCTCCCTCAGGAATTCTCCAGCCCCTTCCCAGCTCCGTTCCCTTCCCAGGGTCTCCCACGAGGTCGCCATGAGGGGAAAATCCAAAAGTGGGAGAAAACGTGAGGGGAAAAGCAAGGGAGGGAAGTTTGGGGAGGGCTCTGATGCCAAGTTTTCCTTTCTGGATCCTCCTTTTCTCCAGGATGAGCCCCTGGAGCTCCCTCAGCCACTCCAGGGGCTCCAGCCCCTTCCCAGCTCCATTATCCCTCCCTGGACACGCTCCAGGCCCTCAATGTCTCTCTTGTCTTGTCTTGCTTCCGTATGGAAAATCCTGGGAAGCACTGCTGTTTACAAGGTACTTCATTCCTTCTGGGAATTAAATCCCAGTTATTTTAATTGCTCTTATCTGTCCCGACCGGTGCTTGGCAAATCCCAGCCCAGTCCTGTGGCACTGGGAGGCAAAAAACAAAAGATGCTTTCACAATGATCCAGCCCAGTGTGAGGCAGGGAGCAACAGGGAACAGCAGGAATTGTGCTTATTTGTGTATGGAAGGTTGGAAAATGGTTGGAGGTATCCAAATGCGAGGAATTTGTGACTGGGATTTGCCTTTTTAGCTGGCAAAACCTTTCCCAAATATTCCAGTCTTGCTGTGTACAGGCTGTGATTCACCCTGGAGGAAATGATGGATTTCAGTCTGCCCTGTGCATTTCCCTTGATCCTTTTTGGATCGTTTGGACAAACCATTATTCCCTAGTCTTTGTTTTGGCCGGGATGAGAAAAAAACCAGGTGATTGAATCATTTCCCTTTATCTCCAAGTTATCCCAGCAAAAGCTCGCCCAACTGTCTCGGGAATGACTTAGAGCATCCAGTTATTGTGCTCAGGGAGGCTGTGGGTGGCTATTTCAGTACATCCAGGGCTTTTTTTTCCCTGTAATTCTCCTTTTCAAACGTTTTACAAGCGCTCCAGAGCGAGGAGGTTCCCAGCCTCCCACTGGTTTTGCAAGAGCCCAGCCAGAGCCAGAGGGTTTCTATTTGCAGGGACTCCAATAATACTTGATTTGAAGGAGTGTGAGGCTGCCTCGTTTTCCGGGAGATGAGAAAAGCTGGCAGAGAAAAGGAGAATAATGGGAAAGGTGGGAAGAGCTCTCTGGTGTTGTACAGGCGGGCAAAGGTGTTTCAGAGCTGTCAGGAAATCACTGCCTGCCCCTTGTCTCTGACCCCAGGGAGGAGGGAAATGTCACCTGGGGTAGCAGGGGAGGGAAAACTCCTCTTTGATGATTCTTGCCTTCCTTTTCCGCGTATTTCCGAAGGGTTGGAGCATTTTCCCTGCAAAGCAGCTCATGGCCTCTCCCGGTGAACCCCAGTGACATCCATGATGGGCATTGTTTGTGGGCTGTGATGGGGAGAAAACTGGGAAAATGAGAGACTGGGATTTCCCCCTGGAGCAGCTGCTTGTTCTGTTCTTAGTTCAATTTAAAATCTCCTTTTGGGGGCTGCCATTCCCTTTATTTTTCCTTTCTTTCTCCATAATTTGCTCCACACGCCTCCCAGCTGATTTGTGCCACCCCACATTCCAAACCCTTCTGCACAGGCACTTCCCAAGCTTTGCAATTGTATCCCTCAATTTTTTGAATCCTTCCCGTGTCCCTTTTCCAGCAGTTCCTCTGTGCATCCCTTTCCTGTCACCTGAAGCTTTCCCACCCCTCTCCAGTGAAAAATCCCATTAGAATTCTCCCCTTCCTTGCTGGGCTTTAAGCTCAGAGTTTAAATTATTTTTCCACAATAATGGCCTAATCCTTTCTCTTATCAGCACGGCAGATTAATTCTCCCAAGGATGGTTGGTACCTTGTCTTCTCCCTAATTAGACAGAGACAAATTTTGCTCCCGGATGAGCGCGGCCTTGGAATTAACAGCGGGAAAAGCCCCAAAGTAAAGCCCTGCCTTGGAGAGCATCTTCCTCCTATCCCAGCTGGCTCAGCCAAGGCAAACACAGAACATATTGTGTGTCAACTCTAAATATACTCATCCCTCCAGCTGGGATTTAGGGACGCTTCCCAAACATTCTCTAATAGCAACGGGATGTGTCAGCTGCAGCGAGGCGCTGTCAAAGCCTCCCTTCGACCGAGGGCCACCCTGCTTGGCCAGGGATGTTCCCAGGGCAGGAGGAGCAGGAAGAACTTCCCAAATAATTAGAGGAGCACAAGAGCTGCTGTACTTCAGTGAGCTCGCAGTGTCCTCACAGTTTAATCACGAGCTGAAGGTGCTGTTCCAGTTTCCCTCACTTTTTTTTTCCCATGAATTTGCCTTAATTGCTCTTATTTTCATTCACAGCTCAATGATCACTCTCATTATTCAGCCCCAGCCCCAAGGCATGGCACCAGCAGGGATGAACTTTGGGCCAGCACAGCCCCAGGAGCTTGAAACACTTTGGAAAAGCAAACTCCTTGTATTTCCCTGGGATAATATCCCAGCATGTAGAAGCATAAACACGGAACTCTCACTCCAGGAATTAATTCCTTTAAATCCTCGTTCACCTGAAAGCCCACACCAGTCCCTCTAGACTTGTTCTATTTTACCCAGCCTTGAACAGGAATTCCATTTAATTTTTAAATCCTGCCTTTGGATGAGACCAGAAACGATTCCAAGGCCTCTGGTGAACATTCCCCAGTGTCCTCCTAGGGAAAGACTGAGCGACCCCAAGGCTCTGCAGGACAAATTCCCTCCTGCTTTATCCCTGTGGGTGCAGAGTGGTCCCAGCTCAGGCAGCTGCCTCAAGAAGTCCTTGGCTTAAATTTGTGCTCCCTGCTTCCCATGGGATCCGGTTTGGATCAGAGGGATGATTCCATGTCCTGGAAGAGTGAATTCACCTGCTGGGATGAGTTCTGGATTCCCTGTGTGATCAGTGACCACTCTGTTTTGAGCCAATCAGGCACATCCTACAAATACCCCCACTAATTAACATCCCAATTAACACCCTCCTCAGTCTTAATGAGCACTCAAGATGCAACAAATCCCTGTATCTCCTCTCTTTTCCCACTTAAAATGACCCTGTGGATGGTGGAT
Organism: Falcunculus frontatus; assembly: GCA_013398115.1. NCBI lineage: Eukaryota > Metazoa > Chordata > Aves > Passeriformes > Falcunculus > Falcunculus frontatus. Next base: position 108,793 of record VZRV01007186.1, on the reverse strand, counting down.
CACGCCTCAGTATACACAGAGCACCACAAACCCACAGCCAGCAATGTGGAGAAATTAATATCCTAATCTCATAAAGATTTTTAAATATTAACTTAAACTGCTGAGGATGGATTATGGACTCAGAAACCATTCACTATATTCCCCTAAATGACTGTTAAAATAGGAGAAATATGTCTGGTGGGGGAAAGAATCTATGTTCCGTTGCTAAAAGGCCTGACTGCCACGGGAATATTTCTTGGCTCCTGACACCTCGTTAAGTTATTTAACAACATCCCAATTTATTGTCCTGCCCAGCAACCACAGAAATTCTTAAAATTAAGTAGAGAAAGAGAAAAATAAAAACAGGCATTTATCAGCCTCCCTGCAGGAAAGGACACGCCAATGAAATGCGAAATACGGGATAACAGAGGGTTGCGACAGAGCAAATTCCGAATCTGTCTGGAAATTCCACAGGGAATAAATATGCAATTATCCCAGTCGGGATGGGCACAGAAAGTCTGCTGTGGCCTGGTGTGGCTGCTTCACATTTTCTCTCCACAGAGAGAATCTCCAGCCCTTGGAGCATCTCCGTGGCCTCCTCAGGACTTGCTCCAGAAGCTTCTCTGGGCACCCTGTGCCAGGGCCTCCCCACCCTCCCAGCCAGGAATTCCTTCCCAATATCCCATCCATCCCTGCCCTCTGGCACTGGGAAGCCATTCCCTGTGTCCTGTCCCTCCATCCCTTGTCCCCAGTCCCTCTCCAGCTCTCCTGGAGCCCCTTGAGGCCCTGCAAGGGGCTCTGAGCTCTCCCCGGATCCTTCCCTTCTCCAGGTGAGCACCCCCAGCTCTCCCAGCCTGGCTCCAGAGCAGAGGAGCTCCAGCCCTGGGAACAGCTCCGTGGCCTCCTCTGGATTCATTCCAGCAGCTCCAGGTCCTTCCTGTTCTGGGCCCCAGAGCTGGAAGTGGCTCTGCAGGTGGGGTCTCACCTGAGCAGGGCAGAGGAGCAGAATTCGCCCTTTTCTGCTGCCCACTCTGGGATCAGCCCAGGATTCAGGGAGTTCTGGGTCCCACATGGTCAGGGCATATCCAGCTTTTCCTCAATCAACACCCCCAGATCCTTCTCCTCAGGGCTGCTCTCCATCCCTTCTCCACCCAGCCTGGATTTGTGCTGGGATTCCCTGATCCCTGTGCAGCACCAGCACTTGGCCTTGTTGAACCTCAGGAGCTTCACCTGGATCCACCTCTCCACCCTGTCCATATCCCTCTGGATTTCAAGAGCTGCCCCTCCACCTCCCTACATGAGATTACAACCAGCTCCATCCACCCACCCAATTTCTATTTATGATTCTCTTTTATCACCCACAACTGGGTTTGAAGCTGAATAAACCATTCCAAATTCAATATTTTCTCTGCCAGCAGGGGAAGTGGGGACGTGACTCGGTCCCCACAGCAGAGTGGGACAAAACCCATTAGTCCTTGATTGCTGTGCAGGTAATAAAAGAGTTTTATAGGGAAAGGTCTGTGCATGGCAAAGCCAAATTATTGCTGAGCAGAGCCCTGCGAGGTTCTCTCTAAAAACAAACCATTAACATATGCACAATTAGGCTGCCTCAATTGTTATGCCACAAGCAAAATGCAATCCCGTCTTGGAATATCTAAACAGCCTTTTAATTCCAGCGAGCTGGCAGGGGGAAAAAATGTGTTAGCATTAAAAGAATGTGTTTTTTTTAATCACATCTAAAAATAACATTTATATAACCACCTACCCTGACATTTCACATCAGCAAGTGGCCAGAACCGCCTCGCTCAGCTGTATTAAAATATGCAAACACCACAGGGTTTTAGCAGATTTTGGTTTCCTGAAAAAGAATTGCAGAGCTCCCAACTTTGGAGGGAAGAGGGAAGTCAGAGTGGTTTCTGCTCTGGTTCAAATAAATCGTGTGCCATGTGTTCTTCAGCAGGTCAGTGCCTGCATAATTCAGTCATGGAATGGTTCAGGTTGGATGGGACCTTTGCTAAAAGATGTTTAATTTTAGGATCTCGAGACTGCCCAGAGAAGCTGTGGCTGCCCCTGGATCCGTGGCAGTGTCCAAGGCCAGGTTGGACGGGGTTTGGAGCAGCCTGGGATGGTGGCAGGTGTCCCTGCCCATGGCAGGAGCGGGATGATCTCTCTGGGTGTGCACAGGTGGAAAAAGAAAACCACGGATTTGAGGATCCATGAGGAAGACTGTGGAGCAGGGGATGAATGAAGATCAGATCCCATTCCAGCTCTGCAGGACAATGCAGCTGCTTTTTTCACTTCTTATTCCAGCCCCGATTCTTCTGCTCCAGCTAAGAAAGTGCAGGATATTCTCTGGGAACATCTCTGAGATGCAGATGAAACTGAAATGGGAATTCAGTGGTGTTTGACAAATACCCAGAAACCCAGTTCCCATAAAAGAATTTGTAAAACCTTTCCCATGCAAAAGGAGGGTTTGATGTGTAAGAGGAGGTTTGAGTTGGATATTAGGAAGGAATTTCTCTCTGGGAGGATGGGGAGGCCCTGGCACAGGATTCCCAGAGAAGCTGTGGCTGCCCCTGGATCCCTGGAAGTGTCCAAGGCCAGGTTGGATGGGGCTTGGAGCACCCTGTGATGGTGGGAGGTGTCCCTGCCATGGCAGGGGTGGGAGTGGATGAGCTTCAAGGTCCCTTCCAACTTAACCCATTCCATGATTCTGTGATTTATCCAAGGATTAGGGGCAGCACAAAGCAATGCTTTGCTTGAAGCCCCTCCTGGTGCAACGTTGCTGCCTCCAAGGAGCATTTCCAAGCTCTTCTCATTCTCTGCTGACTTCCTACAAATCATTTGTTACCGAGATTGATATTACAGTTATGTAAACATCCATTATTTATCTGCTCTGGCCCTTTGAACCGGATGAGTGCTCCTGGATTTCCATTATTCCGTGTCTAAATTAATCACGGAGCATAAAATCAGTCACCATTTATGCGATATGAAAAGAAAAAAAAGATATAAAAATAGCTCTTGTGGTGTTGAGATTTCATGCCATGTTCCCTGGGTAGGAACTATTCAGGCATCCTGCTTTTTCCTGGAGCCCTGTGAAATATTAATGACTTTTTTTTTAAAGGAAAAAAACTCCCTGAAAATTATCTGTCTCCTCCAGAGAAAGTTGTTCCCTGATTCAGTCATTGACTCCCTCACCTCGGGGAGCACAGCAGAATCCCATCCATGTGCAGCTTTCCAACCTCTGGCAAATCCATGTCCTGCATCCCACAGCAGGTTGGGACTGGGATCTCTTCCTGGGCACAGCCAGGAGCCTCTGACACCATCCTGGGAATGTTTGACAACAGAATCCCAGAGGGCAACAGGGAAGTGCAAGATGGGGAGCTCCAGGAGGGCTCTGAAAGCCTCCTCTAGGAAAGGATGGAGGTGGCTCATCCCTGCTGGATTTTAACAGGAATTATCATTTCTCCAAACCCAAATGGGCTCTGCCACCCCTGTGCAGGGAATGGAGCTGGGATTCAGCTCCAGGCACTTCATGGAATCCCGGAATGGTTTGGGTTGGAAGGGGCCTTAAAGCTCATCTCATTCCAACATCCCTTCCACAGGCAGGGACACTTCCCACTATCCCAGGTTATTCCAACCCGGCCTTGGACACTTCCAGGGATCCAGGGGCAGCCACAGCTTCTCTGGGCACCCTGTGCCAGCCCCTCCCCACCCTCCCAGCCAGGAATTCCTTCCCAATATCCCATCCATCCCTGCCCTCTGGCACTGGGAAGCCATTCCCTGGCTCCTGTCCCTCCATCCCTTGGCCCCAGTCCCTCTCCAGCTCTCCTGGAGCCCCTTTAGGCCCTGCAAGGGGCTCTGAGCTCTCTCTGGAGCCTTCTCCTCTCCAGGCATCATCCACAATTCCATGTGCTGCTCTGGTCCAGCACCAGGATTTGGGAGACACCATGGGAAGAGACGTAAGAGGGCAGAGAAGGGTAAGAAAATGAGATCTTCGGAACAATTCTTTCTCTTCCCTGGTTTTTCAGCACTTTTGGGATCCATCCCTTCTGTTTACTGTCTGTGATCAGCAGAACTAAGAAAGAGACCACTGAGAAGCCCAAATTAACACTATCATGGAAATAATTGGGCACAAAAGGCTTCTTTTAGGGATCAAAACCTCTGCTGAGCGACCAGATCCTCACTGAGATGTTTTTTTAATTGGTGATGCTCCTCCAGCGTCAGCAGCTGCTTCAGAACCTGATCTGAGCCTGGATCCAGCAGAAGCCAGAGGCACCCGTCAGCCCCCTCACACCCCTGTAAGTGAAGGAGCAGCCCCTCCTGAGGGAATATCCTGGCAATATCCTGCAATATCCCAGCTCCATCCACTCCAGCTAATAATAACTGGCCTTGCTTCCCCTCCAGCGAGCGTGGCTGGAAGGAGGAACTTCTCCAAGTTTTAAATAACCTCCTGGATTGCCCCCTCCAGACCTGTGCTCCAGCTGGGAGCAGCTTTCCTGTTTGTTTGTTTGTTCCTTTTTCCTTGCCGTGATTGCAGGGAGGAAGGAATCTGGCTCCTGCCTCCCTGAAGAGCTCGGGCTTGGAGAGCAATTACTCAGCACTGCAGGCTCTGGTGGAGAATTAAAGGTCAGGGCACTTTTACTGGGGGTTTTTATCCTGGACTTCCACAGGGTCACAGCTGATGATAAGCACATGTTCAAATCCACGTTTCCAAAGCAGTTCCCAGTCCAAAACGTGGCTGTGAAAATCTGAGGAGAGCATTTTTAACCCTCTCTTTTCTCCTGATTTTACAGAGCAAAAAGCCTTTGGAGCCAAATTCCAACGAGACAGAGGGAGGGTGGTGGTGGAACCTCTGCATCAGGATGGAGGTGGCTCATCCCTGCTGGATTTTAACAGGAATTATCATTTCTCCAAACCTAAATGGGCCCTGCCACCCCCGTGCAGGGAATGGAGCTGGTTGGGGGCTGGGATTAATCTCCAGGCACTTCATGGAATCCCAGAATGGTTTGGGTTGGAAGGGGCCTTAAAGCTCATCTCATTCCAACATCCCTGCCACAGGCAGGGACACCTCCCACTATCCCAGGGTGCTCCAGCCTGGCCTTGGACACTTCCAGGGATCCAGGGGCAGCCACAGCTGCTCTGGGCACCCTGTGCCAGGGCCTCCCCACCCTCCCAGCCAGGAATTCCTTCCCAATATCCCATCCATCCCTGCCCTCTGGCACTGGGAAGCCATTCCCTGGCTCCTGTCCCTCCATCCCTTGTCCCCAGTCCCTCTCCAGCTCTCCTGGAGCCCCTTGAGGCCCTGCAAGGGGCTCTGAGCTCTCTCTGGAGCCTTCTCCTCTCCAGGCATCATCCACAATTCCATGTGCTGCTCTGGTCCAGCACCAGGATTTGGGAAGAGGGCAGGGAGGGGAAAGAAAATGAGATTTTCGGAACAATTCTTTCTCTTCCCTGGTTTTTCAGCACTTTTGGGATCCATCCCTTCTGTTTACTGTCTGTGATCAGCAGAACTAAGAAAGAGACCACTGAGAAGCCCAAATTAACACTATCATGGAAATAATTGGGCACAAAAGGCTTCTTTTAGGGATCAAAACCTCTGCTGAGTGACCAGATCCAGCCACCAGTTATCCCAGGGACATTCCCTGCCTGACCATCCTGGGACATTTCCTTGCCCGGGGCAGGATCCCACCTGTCCTCATCCCACCATGCCTGAGGTCAGCTGAGGTTTTCCCATCCACCACATGCCAGGATTTTCCTGAGGGTAGAATTCCTGGCTCTGTGGGGCTGGAAATGAGCTGTTGGAGCAGGGCTGGTAGAGGGCTGGGGCAGCTCCTGCCTCTCCTGACCCCAGGATGCTGGCCCCACCTGATGGAGCCCCAGCCTGAGCTCGGCCACATGTGAGATTAAATTATTGCACCTGTCCAAACAGAAAATATTCCCATTTTCTTTGGTTCCTGCTTGATGGAGAGGCTTGGGCGTGCCACACTCAGGTGACCTTGGCCCAGCCTGGTGGGTCTGTCCCCAATGGGGATGAGGGGACACCAAGCATCACTCATAATCCAAAGATGAAACACAGCAGAAAATCCAGCTCCTCGGAGCAGGAGGCTGAGCTGGGACATGCAGGGGGAAAGAATCCAAGCTCTGCTTCAGCTGCATGAGGAGCAGCAGCAGAACAGTTTGTGTTTTAATTAATAAGGAAATAATTTGGCGCGGAGGATCTTTAATGCGGCTGATTCCTCGCTGCGGCATCAAATCCTGCAGTGGGAGAGCAGCAGGGAAAGCTTCCAGCAGCACAGCACAGGGCAGGAGGGATCTGCAGCCACCAGCAAGTGCTGGGCCAAAGCTGAGACTTCAGATTCCCAGCGAGTTCAGTGGGATTTTTGCCTGATTAAAGCTCGAGCTGCAGTCCAGGAATTCCTGTCTCTGCCGCAATCCAGCCAGGCTTTGCGCAGGAGCTTGGGAGCAATCTGTTCCCCTTGATGGAGGTTTTTCTTGGAGGGAATTCAGGTTTATTCCATTAGAAAGGGGTTTAGTCTTTCCTTTTTATGGTGGTGGGAAAGAAAAACCACTGGGTTGCCCCTGAGTTGGGACAGCTCAGATCTCACTCGGTTTTAACTTTCTCTCCTGAAGGGAAAAGTTGTTAAAGGACTTTAGACTCGAGAAAGGACTTTAGACTCGACAAAGGACTTCAGAAAGGACTTTAGACTTGACAAAGGACTTCAGACTTGCTAAAGGAACTTCAGAAATTGTTATTGCTTGTAATGAGGGCCAAAGGATCTCTGGGAAGTGAAATAGGATCGTAATTAGGTGGGCACCTTCCTTTTGCTGGGTCAAGGAATTGGATAATTCAGCTGGAATTTCAAAGGGAGGAGCAATTGGAGGACGATGAACTTCTGACCCTGTAATTACAAAGCAGAACTCTGCAGAAGGTGGGTGGCATCCTGGCCAAAATGACACGACAAAAATAAGAATTAGAAGGGCTGAAAGCCACTGAACGTGGTATGAAGCAGCTCAGTCTTGAGGAATTACAAAAAAACAAGGAAGAATTTCATCTGGGGAGATAGAGAGAATCATAAGGAAAAGTGAAAACCACCTGCCAATAGAAGGGGAATAAAATCTTGGTGATACCTGAGGGGATTTATCCTGGGATGCTGCGGGCAGTGCCACATCCACATTTTTTGAGCATTCTAAGGGATGAAGACTCCCTGTGCTAAAGCCCAGCCACTCTTCTAGTGAAGAAATTTTTCCTGACTTCAAGGAAAATGAGAGAATGAGAGGAAAAGGAGGGAATGAGAGGAAAATGAGGGAATGAGAGGAAAATAACAACAGACATGATGTGCTAAAGCTGTCTGCCTGCTGGTTTGGGTGCTTTGCTGGATGGTGGGGACAGGGCTGGTTGTTTTTTTGGGTTTGGGGGATGTTGTGCTGACACCCCCAAGCTCCCCTCATCCCTGGGGACATGGGGACATCCCAGCTGCTTTTCCAGCAGGAAAACCAAAAGCTGGAAGGGAAAAAACCGTCTCAGATCTCAAAGTGAAGGCCCTGCCTTTGTCACCAGCTCTCCCAGCACAAAGCTCACTTTATTTTCTCTTCAGCATTCAGGTCTCTTCCTAAAGAAAACACAGAAAAACCCCACACTCGGAGACATTTTTTTTCCCTCTGCTTTGTTTATCAGCAAGATTAAGATTCCTGGCTGTGGAAGAAAGGAATATCTCCGTTTGTTTCGGGGCATGTGGAGTGCATTTGTTTCCTAGGATGCAAATTCATTGTTCCTGCTCTGAATGAAAGCCCCGGTGCCAAGAGCTGCCGTCGGATCGGGATCTCTTGGCATCATTTTTGCTGGGACTCCCCACACAGAGCAGGGATTTGAGCCCTCCCAATATTCTGCCCCTGGAAAAGCTTCCCAGTTGAATTCTTAAACTTTCTTTCAGATGATTTCCCCTTCCCTAAAGTCGCGCCGTGCCGCAGGGTGGGATTTTGGGATGTGGATCACGCCACCAGCCCCGGGGTGCTGCACCAGCTGCCTGCACCACCAAAAAGGGCGAAATTGGGCGTTCAAATGCGATTGGCTGCGCTTCCTAATTCCATTTTTCATTTCTTTCTCTCCCTCCCGATTGTTTTAATCGGGATTTACACACACACACGCACACATGCATCCCAAAGCGCAGCTGCAGCTCCAAGTGCCACCAGGAAAAGCTGCTGTGTGCTGGTTATGGAGTGAAAATTCCAGCTTTTCGCCATGGGATGAACACCCCCTAAGCTCTCTTTTTGTCCCCAGGGTGGGCAGGGCCCTGTCCCCAGCCCAGTTCAGGGGCTGCCACCTCCCATTAGCTGCAGCAGGGGATGGCACGCAGTGACATGGCTGTGCCTGACATGCCGTGTCACCTCGGGAGATAATGACTTGGAAATTCGTGCTAATAATTGTTTTGACTGTTTCCCTGGAATGAGTGGGTTTGGTTTGGGTTTGGGTTTTTTCGGTTTTTTTTTCCCAGCAGAATGTCTCGCATTTAAAGTGATTTTATTAGGGAATTGTTGGGTTTTTTACATAGGAAAAATAGCAGTTGTGTCAGCTGGAGGTTGGGAGTTGGGATTGACGTCCCTGCAGCCCCTTGGGATGGTGCTCCAGGGAAGATTTCACAGATTCCAGCTCCTTGTGACCAAATCCTGCTGCCCCAGACACCCTCACCTTCCTCATCACCCAGATCCTGATGCCATCACTGCTGAACAAAGGATTTGTATCATAAATATCCATGGGTGGATCCATGTCCAGAGAGGGACAACGGAGCTGGGAAGGGGCTGGAGCACCAGGAGCAGCTGAGGGAGTTGGGAAAGGGGCTCAGCCTGGAGAAAAGGAGGATCCAGAAAGGAAATCTTGGCATCAGAGCCCTCCCCAAACTTCCCTCACTTTCTTTTCCCCTCACGTTTTCTCCCACCTTTTGGATTTTCCCCTCACAGCAAGGGAGACCCTGAGGGGCTGGAGGAGTCCAGGGAAGGGAACGGAGCTGGGAAGGGGCTGGAGAATTCCTGAGGGAGCTGGGAAAGGGGCTCAGCCTGGAGAAAAGGAGGATCCAGAGGGATCTTTTCCCTCTCTGGAATTCCCTGACAGGAGGGGGAAGCCAGGGGGGGTCGGGCTCTGCTGCCAGGGAACAGGGACAGGAGGAGAGGGAACGGCCTCAGGCTGGGCCAGGGGAGGCTCAGGTTGGATATTGGGAATATTCCTTCATGGAAAAGGTTTTCCAGCCCTGGCACAGCTGCCCAGGGCAGTGGTGGAGTCCCAAATATATTGAGCAAGAAAATGCCAGTTTTGCAGTCAAATATTTGGATGTGTTTTCTGCAATTCCCTCGACGTGGGCTGAGCTTTTGGGGCTGAGAACCCTCCCTGTCCTCCTGCACTTCTACTCCTGGGGGATTTAGAGGATTCTCTGGCCATCCAGACCACCTCATGTGGGCAATCCCCATCCCAAAAATCAGCAAATCTGGGATCACATCCCAGTTTGGCCAGGCTTTCCCAGCAGGACAGGAAAAGGCCGACAAAAAGGTGCCTCCATTACAGAACCAGAGAATCCTTTAGGCTGGAAAAGACCTTTAAGATTTGGGCTTGGGAAAGCGAAAAAAACCCAGGAAAAAATAGAATTACTTGGAAAAATTACAGCAAAATCAGGCCAGGATGTTAAAAGGTTTGGTTTTCCTCTCTAGGAAACTCCAGCAGGAATTTCTGGCCACACTCTGCCTCACTGAGCTGCAATAGCACCTAAATATCTGCAAGTCCCCATTCTTTGGGGGACAACACTTCAGAGCTTCATGGTCATGTTTGCTGGGAAAATCAATCCTCTCCTCACAAAAACCCCCAGTTTATGGTAAAGAAATAAATTAATTTAGCAGCACTGAGGCCCATTTCAATTTGACTTGTGAATTTAGTTCTGTATAGACTTTTATATTATTAAATAGGGTGCAAAGCCTTAATTAAATAAACTTTAGCTCTTGCTGCAGGATTTTATCAGGGAAACCCAAACAATCCCTTCTGACATCATTTAACTTCTCCCTCTTTCTTTCCCTTTTCCTTGTCAAAATATTCATCCCAACTGGCACGTTCTCCCCAAGTATTTAGAGTTTTGCAGACATTTTTACAACCTATTTGCATTTTTGTGGAAAAACTCTTCCATCTGTTTATTTCCCTCTTGCAACCGGCTGGGATGACTGGAACTGGAGAGATCAGGGAAGAGCCGACGGCACCTGGAAAGAGCCTGGAGTGGCTTTCCCTGGGCTCAGTCCTTGTGCTTTCCCATCAGAGATATTTTCTTATCTGCTTAGAGATCCTGCCCTTGAAAATAAATCATCCAAGACATCCCCATTCCACAGGTTTCAGCCGTTAAAATTTGGGAAATTCCTTGCAAAGCTCCAAACAAAACCCTCGCTGACGAAGGTGCTGTCGGAATCTGAGCTGCAGATGCAGCCCGAGGTGAACAGCACATTTTGCAGGAATATTGTGAATATTTTCATATCATATCAGCTGCTCTGACAAGCAGAGTGACTGTTTTCCCTTTGAAATGAAATAATAAATAAAATAAGAGAAGTAGGGCTGCAGGACCATGGTTTAGATGGGATATTGGGAAGGAATTCCTGGCTGGGAGAGAGGGGAGGCCCTGGCACAGGGTGCCCAGAGAAGCTGTGGCTGCCCCTGGATCCCTGGCAGTGCCCAAGGCCAGGTTGGAGCAGCCTGGGCTGGTGGAAGGTGTCCCCGCCCATGGCAGGGGTGGATTGAGATGACCTTTAAGGTCTATTCCAATCCAAACCAGTCTGGAATTCCATGATCTCTCTTCCCCGGGCTTTGCAGAGCTCCTTGGACAAACACAATCACTGTGGTGTGGTGCAGATCTGCTGCTGGCTGGGGAGATTTTACAATCACAGAATCTTAAAATCCTTTAGGTTTTAAAGGACCTTTAAGATCATCACGTCCATTTGTTAAGATGTTATTTACAAACCCGTTTGCTTCACCTCAGTTACTCCACTGCAGCGAAAAGCTGATGTTTATTCATTAAAAGATGAAATAAATCCAGCAGTGCTGCAGTTTGCTCCCAGTTATCTTTTCACGAGGTTATTCCTGTATCCATGTCTCTCCCCTACCATTTGCTCCCCCTCCAGACAGCAGCACGCACAGAATGGGAAGTGCTGTTGGCCAACCCCAATTTAATTTTTTAGGCATTCACAGGGGCTACAACCACTGGTTTCCACCTTTGTCTCATGGAGAGCCTGCCTGAATTTTCCAGGAACATCTCAGCCCTCACCAACTTGCACCCAGCCTGGGTCCCATTTTAAACATGGAGATTTTGGTTCTCCATGAGATTTTGGGCACCTCCAGTCCAGGGGGTTGTGCTGGAAAAGGCCTCCCATGGCTCGGGAGGTTCCTGGGATCACTCTGGGAAGTGCCAGGCTCTGTCCCCAGTGCCACCCTGAGCTGTGCCCACACCTGTGCCTCAGAGGGGACAGCTCTGCAGCCTGTGCCCCCTTCCCATGGGATGTCCCATGCCCAGGAAGCTCCTGGGATCCGTGGGAAATGCTCCAGCCCTCAGTGATGCTGTTTCCATAGATCCAGGCTTTGCTTGGAGCTGCACAAGGAGCTTTGGTGTTTCCCACTGCCCACATCCCAAACCTGCCAGGCAGGGGCTTATCCCACATGGATGCAGAGCATGCCCTGCTCTCGTTCTGGAGTCTCAGGTGATATTTGGTGGGAAAACTTGAGCTTGGAAGCACAAGAGCTGTTGGAATTTCCTTTTTTCATGGATAGAGCCGCACAGCTCCGACAGCCCTATCCTGCTGCTCCTGGTTTGGCTCCCAGATCTTCTCCTATGTGCTGGAACAAGCTGAAAGAGCTTCAAACCCTCTTCCCTTCCATTTGTGACCACTGGCATGATGACAGCCAGCAGATAATAAAGGCCACAGCCCAAACCCTTCCCACTGGGAATCCTTCAATCCATGGCTTTGTCTCCAAGAGAGCCCGGAGGCCTGGGAGCCATTTGGAAAAGAGAATCCACAACTCATCCTAGCAAACCAAATTGGCAGGGAAGGATCCGTTTTGGCTTACCCCTCATTTCCCATGGATGTGGAGAAAGTCTCCACACATCCCATTTACGGCTTCGAGGAAATTTCTCCTGGCCCGATCCATGCGGGACATATGGAATCCATTTTCCCTCACACCTGGCCACATATATTTGTTATGAAAGGTTCATGACTCCACGGGCTGTGTGACCTATTCCCAGGATGATTGCAGTTAAATGTGTTTCCTGCTCTCCCAAATTCCATATAAACTGAATAAACCAATCCATAGATCCCCGGTGTAATATCCTGAGCCTACAAACACACGCAGGCAATAAGTCAGGGAGGAGGGAAAAATCCTATTGCTGCTTCCCATTAGCGAGCAGCTGGGAGGGGAAAGGAAGGAGAGAAAGAAAAAAGCCTGGAAATTCAGGGAACAACAGGAATTTTGTCGTGCTCAAGCCCTAAAACCAGTTTCAAGCCCAAGTGGGGAAACTTCTGAACTCGGAGCTGATGCTCCATGTGGGAAAGGAGAGGACTTTGGACCCTCAGGGAATGGGAATGATGCTCCATGCATTGGGGTGTTCAGGCATCATTTCACTGCATTTGTAATAAATAAAGAAAGCTTCTAAAAAATATGGGGAGGGAATTTTTCCATGGGCCGGTGGTGACAGGACAAGGGAGAATGGTTTTAAACTGAAAGAGAGATTTAGATGAGGGATTGGGAAGGAATTCCTGCCTGTGAGGGTGGGGACACCCTGGCACAGGTTCCCAGGGGAACTGTGGATCCCTTCAAGTGTCCAAGTGTTGGAGAAACCTGGGATAGTGGAAGGTGTTGGGGGTGGAACCAGATGAGTTTCAAGTTCCTTTCCAACCCAAACCAGTCTGGAATTCCACAATTCCATGATTCTATCACAGCAGGGCCTCAGAGGGTTGGGAAGGGCTGTTGGATGCTCTGAATAATTCCTCCCTCCTCCTGCATCCCTCAGCAGGGCACAGCCACACGCTGCATCCCCATGGCCCTGACCTTTCCAGGGAAGCCAAGTCGGCTCCTCTTAGGATCAGCAGCTGGCATTTAGGGCCGTGGTCTCTACACCCCATAAACGCAGCACCCTGCTTTTCATCCCAACCCACCACCACCCCACCTCCCGCTCTGCTCATCCCAATCACACACAGGACAAAAATCCACCCCAACGAAACAAAAAAAGTCACTTTAGGGAAGGAGGACAGAACAGGGATCAACCCCACACTTCCAACCCCACCCCTCCTTTCCCTCGGGAGAATTTTCCCTCAAGGAACCGAAGCGAGAGGTTGTGCGACGGCTCCGTGCTGATGCAGCAGCACGAAATACCACGCGAATCCCTTCCAAAAGAGTCGAGCTGGATGTCATTATTTCCTGTTGGTAGACAGAAGGAGAGTGGGAAAAACTCCTGTTTTGGGAGCCAAGCGCTGCCGAGGAGAGCGATTAGCAGATGGCGTGGAAATTAGCTCATTATTATTAATTTGCCAGGCCTTTCCCAGTTCCTGAATTGCCCTTTGGAAGTTGCAAAGCAGCGTGTGCATATGGACAAAAGGAGGCTGCTTTTGGCAGAGCAGCTAATTAAGAGCTGTGCCACCCACTCCCTGAATGGGAGCCCTTCCCACCTGCCCCATCCTGGATTTGGGATGAGCGGCGCCGGGATAATGCTCAATAGGGAAGCCCCACGCCTGGTGCTTATTAATGTGCTGATGTTTTGTGTGAAGGAGTTAATGCTGCAAAAGGCCTTTTTTTTCTGTTTCTAAGGGGTTTTTGTGGAGGTTGTTACACCGACTGTTTAACAGCACTGAATATGTCTATTTGTTGGAAAATTCATTTAGGGACAAACATGCTTCAGCACACCAAAACCTCTCCTCCGTTCTCTTTCAAACCAGATTTTTTGCCTAGATTGTCACACATCCTTTTATTTCTTTCCAGGACATCACTGCCCTGTGGAGCTGAGAGAAGAATTTGGGCTGGTAGCCCAAAATTAGCTCAAAAAGAAAGGAGCTCAAAGTCTGGATTTACAGCGACTACACGGCCTCGAGTGGAGCTGTGGTGGGACTTTTCTCCCAGGTCCGTTGTATAAAAGCTGCTGCAAATAATATTAATAATGATAATAATGATAATAATGATGATGATCACAATGATGATGACGATGATAATAATAATTATAATAATAAAAAATAATCACAGAATGGTTTGGCTTGGAAGGAACCTTAAATATCACCCAGTCCCAACCCCTTGCCATGGGCAGGGACATCTTCCACTACCCTGGGTTGCTCCAAACCCCATCACCGTCATCACTATCATTTCCCACACTAATATAAAATATTATTATTAGAAATTATTCAATATAAATTATAAATCTGTAGATTTTAAAGAGACATCAAAAGATTGGCTGGAACTGTGCAAAACCATCCTTTTGGATGCCTTTTTCCATCCTTCCCAGGAGCTTTAAGCACTTGGAAATGAAGCCCCGCAGCCCCACTCAGGCCTGATCACTGCCAATTAAATCCAGCACGGAGGAGATCCCACACTCGGCTGCTTTCCAGCGGCAGGAAAGTGAGAATTGTCATCCTCATCCAGAGTGGCAGCGCTGCGAGCCAGGGGAGGGCTGCAAGTGACATCGGTGTCGCGACAGCTCTAATTGCCCGCGTGGCACGGCTCCTAATTGATTTCCTCCTCATTAACGCCGCGATGCCACTGCGGGGCTGGATCCGGGGTGAAGCGCTGCGGGTCTGGAATATGGGGAGACGGGTGAGGGAAAGCTGGGCATGGAAAGCAGGGAAATGGGAGAGGGAAAGTTAATTCGGGAGCTGGTGGTAATGTGGGGTCAGAGCACGACGTGTTGGGTTCAGTCAGGGGTTAGCCCTTGAGTCACAGAAGGTTTGGGGTGGAAAGGACCTTAAAGCTCATCCCATTCCACATCTGCCATGGGCAGGGACACCTTCCACTATCCCAGGTTGTTCCAACTCAGCCTTGGATGTTTCCAGGAATGGGGCAGCCACAGCTTCTCTGGGAAATCCATTCCAGGGCCTCCTCACCCTCCCAGCCCGGAATTTCTTCCCAATATCAAATTGAAATCTCTGTTTCAAACCGTTCCCCTCTGTCCTGCCACCGTTTGCCTGTGTAAAAATTCCTTCTCCAGCTCCTCCTGCTGCAAAAGCCTGGCAGGGAAATGTCAGGTAACCCAGGAAACCTGTGCCAGGGCCTCCCACCCTCCCAGCCAGGAATTCCTTCCCAATATCCCATCTAATCCTGCACTCCCTCAGTGGGATGCCATTTCCCCTTATCCTATCACTCCATCCCTTCTCCGAAGTCCCTCTCCAGCTTTCACTGTTTTCACTATTTTCACTATTTTCCACTGTTTTCTATATTTGTTTGGAACTGGGGGCATGCATGGAATCCTTAGGAAAAGCCGCCGTGACGTTTCCCTGGGCACGAGGGGCTGAGTGGTTCCATGTCATTCTCCAGACGGAAATCCTCGGAGCGGCTACAATGCGCTTTGTAATTAGAGTTAATTAACACTTCTGCAAATTGGTCTTTATTTAAGACCAGCTGCCGAGGCAAAAAAAAAAAAAAAAAGAAAGAAGTCTATCAGCCCATAAAATATTAATTAGCACAAATGTCTCGTCTGCTACCACTGGGCTGTGTGGGGATGGGATTTGGGCAAAGGGAGCTTTGTTTCCTCGGATAAAGAGTTTGGGAGCAGGAATTCGAAATAGATAAATTCAGATTTCCTCACGGAGCCCCCACACACGTCCCAGGTACAGGGTCAAAGTCTCGTCCCCTAAAACACAACCCAGCAGCCTGGAAATACATTTGGAAGTGCAAGGGAGAGGATGTGGGGAGGAATAAAAATTAAATTTCATTCACACATCAACTATGGGAGAGCCCAGTGGTTTAACCACGGAATCATGGAGTGGTTTGGGATGGAAGGGACATTAAAGCTCAAAATCCCATCCCTGCCTTGCCCCTACCCCAGGTTGCTCCAAGCCCTGTCCAAGCTGACCTTGGACACTCCCAGGGATGCGATGATGTGAGAAACTCTTCCAAACTGATCTCCCCTTTCCCTCCAGCACCTCCTTCCTCTCGGATTTTCCTTACTTCCTTCTCTGTGTTGTTTTGTCTGTATAAACCCACCCGAGAACTTCATGACAAATACTCTTTAAAACATGGATTTTATTCCCAAACTTTGCTGCTTGTGGGATTTTGTGCCGAGGCTGCAGCGGGGCCGGTTCCATCGCGGCTCCGCTCCTCTCTGACTGAATTAGGTCAGGGGCTTCTCCAGGCTATAACCATCTTAAAATTATGTGACAGAAACAAATAGGAAATATTTAAAGTTAAGGCTCTGCAAGTACTTTTATTCAACATAAAGATGGGATCACTCGGAGTTTATATCTGCTTGCTAAAAATTCCTGTAAGGAGCTTGGTGAGGGATAAGAAAATCGGGGAAAAATGTCCTTTTTCTCCCTTGCTGTGGAATCTGGATTGGTGCTCACTCTCAGAAAAACCAGCCTGGAGTTTGCAGGGAAATAAAAACCAACTCCAGAAACAAATAGCTGCAGGGAAGGCAAACTGAAATGTAAAAATATCCCCAATTTCAATGGAATTTTTCAAACTGACTTTGCTGTGAATTCCCTTGAAAATGTGTCAGCTCTGCATGGAGGCCGTTAACCATTCCTGGTGGATCCAGTGAAGAGCTCCAGCAAGGAAACCATTTCTTTGCAAAAGGAAACAAAATGTTTCATTCCAGTTTAAAGTCTGGATGTTGCTCATGTTGTATTTTTATTTTGTTTTCCGGCATAAACTCAAGAAAGGTTTTAGAGGGTTAAAACCGAGCTCAGCTGAAACAGATTCCAGAGCAACACCAAGGTGGTGTCTTGGTTTGGGGTTTTTTTATCTTTCCTGATAGTTTGACAAAGAATGAGCCATTTTCTTTCATTTTGCCCTCAATAATTACTACGAAATATGAAATAAATGTTAAATATAAATATGAAATATGAAAGGTGAGGTATGAGAGGAGCAGTTGTTTGCAGTGGTGTCACCCCACAGGTCAGCCCATGCTGGGCTCTATTTTCCAGCATGAGATGCTCACCCTTGACCTTTGCATCTCCTGCTCCCAATTTTCCATCCCATTACAAATCCATTTTCCATGGAATATTTGGTTTCAGCAGCTCACGGTGCTGCTCAGTGGAAGACAGGACTGGAGGCACCTCCAGGCCCCCGAGGAAAGTCGGATGCATCCATGGTCAATCCAAAATGTTGGAATCACCCACACGAGGGTGATCCTTCATCGCCTGGAGGAAGGAAGTGAAGCACAAGGAGTTTGGGATGAGCACTGATACATTCGTGCTAAAATTCTACGGATATCAGGAAAAGGTTCTTCCCCCAGAGGGTGCTGGGCGCTGAATTCCCTCAGGGAATGGTCACATCCCTAAGGCTGCCAGAGCTCCGGGAGCATTTGGACAACGCTCTCAGGGATGCACAGGGTGGGGTGTTGGGGTGTCCTGGGCAGGACCAGGAACTGGATCCATGATCCTCACATTCTTTTCCCTTGGGAATGTGTGTGGAAGTGCTCAGTGGGAAAATGTGGTGTCTCACGGGCTGGGAAACCTCCCGTGATCCGCAGAGGATGCAGCAGCTGCAACGAGCATGGAGCACTTTCGGGAGCCTGATCCCAGCAGGAAAAGCTCCAGGTGCTGCCAGGACACGGCTCCACCATCCCTCGGCAGAGAGAACTCCCCGTGAGTCCCACAGGGCTCGTGCTCACCTGGGCAGGTGACAGGATGGGAGGTGACAGCTGAGGGAGCAGCGGGAGGGTCGTGCCAGGTGAGACAGAACGGGAGACGCCGGCGCATTCCCGGGAAGGTGTCGGGAGCGGCGGGGACACCGCTCGTGTTTCCACAAGCCCCAGCACAATGTCACAACAGCTCCCACACGAATTAATGTGATGGGAAATGTGCAGCTCCATGGCTGCTCCCTGCAGACACAGGGAAAACACCGGGCAAACTAGGAACTCCAAGATCTGCCTCTTCCAAGGGTGGAATCCAAGCCTGAGCCGTGGCAGAGCCCTGTGGAGAGAGGAACGCCGTGGATCCCGTTCCCCTTTGTGTGGCTGGGGGGTTGGCTCTATAATCCCAAGGGAAAAAAAGGCTCCCGAAGATTTAAAGAGGCTTTGGCTCAGCCTTTGAATGGCTTTTCATTTTCCCCTATTCATGGATCAAATCGAGCTCCCTGCTCTGAATAATTGCATTTTACCTGCTGAAATCATGGCCTGCAAATCTCAGAGTGCTTTATTCCTCCTGATGGCACATAAAGCATAAACATGAAGTTCGCTAAAAACAAGGAAAAACAAGACTCATTTTTTTCTCTTCAATATAATTTCCAAGGGGAAGCATTAACTCGTAAATCATGGGCACAAATTCAGCGAGGATTGAAAAGCTACACTCAGCAGCAGGCAAATTACAGCCACACCACTCCATCACCCAGGGCTCCTTCCAAGGGCATTGTTGGGAATATGTTCCTCATAAGGAGGGTTNTAGCACAGCCACAGCTGCTCTGGGAATTCCATCCCAGCCCCTCCCCACCCTCCCAGCCAGGAATTCCTTCCCAAGATCCCATCCATCCCTGCCCTCTGGCACTGGGAAGCCATTCCCTGTGTCCTGTCCCTCCATCCCTTGTCCCCACTCCCTCTCCAGCTCTCCTGGAGCCCCTTGAGGCCCTGCAAGGGGCTCTGAGCTCTCCCTGGAGCCTTCTCCTCTCCAGGTGAACATTCCCCTCCAGAGCAGAGGGGCTCCAGACTTGGAGCAGCTCCACGGCCTCCTCTGGACCTGCTCCAGGAGCTCCATGTCCTTCCTCTGCTGGACCTCAGAGCTGGAAGCTCATGATTATACCTGGGATTATACCTGGGATTATACCTGCGATTTTCCTTCTGGTTGAGCAGTTTGTGACAAGGCCACCAAAACCTGGGTTTGAGGGGATGAAAGATGAAAACACTGAAGTGCAGCACCCCTAAAGCACCACTGGCACTTCCTGGACACTCAGACCTCATCCCATGGAACAGGGCAGCTCCAGCTCTGCTTTGGCTCAGGAAATGAGTCTCAGAAATAAAGATTTAACAGCTGTTCTTTGTGCTTGCTTCCTCTCCAATTTAATGTTTCCTTTTAGAGCCTCCTCTCCCTGCAAGTGTTTAAAGCTGGACTTTATCGTGCAGAGCATCTCTAAAATCTGCTTTATGCCCCAACCTCCAAAACTCCTGTTTTCAGATACAGATAATTATGGCCATGAGGGTTTTTTCCCTTTAAATCTTGCAGTGGAACTAATCCAGCAAAGAAGGAGCTTCTCCTCAGCTGCAGAAACCCAAGCCCAGACGTGGCCCCAAGAAGGTGAAGGGGAACCTCAAAATAATTTCTGTCTGTTCAACATTCAGCTGTGCCCAATCCCAGCACCCAGAGCTGGGGATGGGCAAAACTTGGCAGATTTGGGGAATATTCTTTCAGCCCAAAGTCTGGCAAATACCTCAGAGCTGGAGGTGGGAGACACCTGAGGTTTTGCCAAAAAATGCTTGAGCAAACTGAGCAAAATGCATTGCCTGTTCCCCATTTCCTTTTGGGTTTTTTGCATTTTTTGGGGCATTTCGGGTTTCCAGGGCAGGAGTTCCCCTTGCTGCTGCAGGCTGAGGCTCTGTAATGGGGAAGGAAGATATTTCTGGGTGTTTTTAGCTTCTGTTTTTGTTGCTAGGATGTGTGACACACGGAGCTGGGCATCCCTCACCCAGCCTGGAGCAGGGAAGGGGCTGCTGCCACACAGGGCTCTGGCACAGCCTGGGGGTCACCAACAGCAAAAAAAACCCCCATTAGAGCAGTGAGAAATTCCCAGGAATGTGCCCACTGACAATGTTTTCATGCTGGCAGGCAGCAGACGTGGTCTGGGTTGATTTTGGGGTGGCAAACCCTGCCTGCTGTAACCTTTGGGGATCTACAGCACGAGGAGACGGTGGGAATGATGGACAAAGGAGTGAGAATGGAATAACTGGTGCCACTGGAGAGATGTTCCTGGGCACCCCAAGGCCTGGGATCAGAAGTACAGGGCTTGTAATAACCTCAGCCAGGCAGAGCTGTGTCCATCTCCATCTCCTGGAAATTCATGAGCCGCCGCTCCCACTGCAGCAGCCACTGGGAATCCCAGGGCACATTTATTAGACCCCAGGAAAAACTGCTCATCCCATTTTTCCTGCAACAATTGATGAGAACGGGGATTAAACTGACACCCAACAATAAAAACAACTCCTGAGGCAGCCCGAGCCCAGCAAAGCTGAGCACATCTCGGGGATGGGCCAGAATTGTGTTATCACATTAAACCTTGCCTTAGACAGGAGCTGAATTAGATCAGACTAAACAAAGCAGATCTTAGGAGAATTTCTCCTTCGGGTTTTCCAGCTCTGCCTGATGGTGGTTTAGACACCAACCCTTTACACTCCTGCATGAGGTGAGACTTTGAATATCTGTGGCAAGGATATCATGGAATAATGGAATGTTTTATGCTGGAAAAGCCCTTTAGGACTGGCAGGAGGAAGCAGCAGCCCTTGTGGGGCAGGGAAGGCTCCTGCACCGGGGTTTGTGGTCAGCAAACTTCCCCATATTGCAGGAAACACCAGTTCATGTCCCCCCTCCACCCTCTGAACACATCCTGGGTATTTCAAAATGATCTTAAAATCTGAACAGGCAGCGGAAATGTGCTGAGTTAGGGAGGAGAGCAGGGTTAGATAGCTGTAACATTATTTTTCACCCATCCTGCTGCTGCTTTTGAGGCAAGGAGGTGAATCCTGAGATGGGATATGAGGGAAAAACCTTCCCCGGCTCCTCATCCTTGAGGAGTTCGCCACACACAAGCATTAGGTTGTCTGGAGTTTGAGCCTTGCACAAACTTTTTAATCCTCGTGTGTTTCTAGTGAACAACAGAGCTCTGCCAGCAGTAATTGCATGCATTTCCGGAATTTATCTCCGTTGGATTGCCTTTGGCATCTAATTCCATAAAATTGCCTCTTTGCTGAAGGGATGTCGTATGTCTGGAGGCGCTGGAGGGGTTAATGTGATGTGTAACCAATGGAAGATATATTTAATGATCTCTGAAATTGCTTCTGTGAAGCATCCCCATAACTGCCACAACTCGATTTACTACAGATCCTGCAAATAACAAATGTAATTACCTGGGAATCAACATAATATTGGGTCAGACAGGATGATATCCCCTCAGTCTGCTGGAAACTTAATATAAATCTGGAGCAAGTGTCTATCTCCAGTCATATTCCTGGGCTGTGCTCTCAGGAACAACACCCAGCACAGATTTCTGGAAAAATGTTTAAAATCCAGAGTGCTGTAATATTAATTTTTGCTTTATTGAGGGCTGTAATATTAATTTTTGCCTGATTATTTCGCCCTATTACACCAGGACTTCGCACCTTTGCATCACCAGGTGAAAGCTTTTCACTGTCAGTGCTGGTTTTGCTGTGCTCATCATGTTCAGCAGCACAGCCAGAGGCTGTTCTGTGTTTCCCAGTCCTTGACATTCCTTGCTGTGCCTCCTGAAGGACGAGCAGACGAGGGAGATAAAAACCACGGTGTGATGGGAATGCTGATGCCCACAGCATCCCCAGTGCTCCCTGCAAAGGTGTTGTGGAATCCCAGCAAGGTTTGGGTCATCAGTGCTCAACAAGGCCACAGATGGGGGAGAAAACCTGATTTTGGGGGCATCTGTCTTTCCCATTTCCCTTGGTGATCCAAGATTTGAATTCCTTCCCAGCTCCAAAGCTGGAGATGCTGGAGGATTTAACTGGAATTGATCACCTCCTGTGTGCTCAGGGTGGTGGCAGCTGGACTCTGGAGGGGAAGATCCTCTGGCCACTGGAAAGCTGGGTCTGGCAGGCAGAGGGATAATTTTTGGATAATGTCTGACTCCCAGATCTTCCTGGGAAGATTCACCTTGCCAGGAGGCAGAGGATTTCTGCCAGCTGGGTGTTCCCACGTGCAGGCCTCACATCGGCCTCCCTTTGGAGCTCATGCAGGAAAAACTCACTTTGGACATCCAGGAGGAGACAAGAGCTCCATTGCCTGGGTGCTGAGCTGCTCCAGAGGGAACCATGGAATCATCAAGGCTGGAAAAGCCATCGAGTCCAACCATTCCAAGGTCACCACTAACCCGTGTCCCCAGATGCCACATCCATACATTTGATGAACACTTCCAGGGATGGTGATTCCACAGCCTGAACACCCTTTCAGTGGTTAATACACCAGATCCCCTGTGAGATTCGAGGTTTTACGAGCACAGAGACACAGCAGCGGTGATGAACTCTCCTTCCCAAGCTCCAGGTGCTGGATGCTGGGTTTGGATACAATCCCTCCACCTGGAGAGATGCCTCACCCCACAGGTGACACCCTCTGCTGTCAGCATCACCCCCATCAATCCCCTAAAGACCTTCCCTTCCCAGCAAACCCCAGCACAGCTGATGCCTCCCATTTTTCAGGAACAAAGGTTTATGCCTGAATGATAAAGCTCCCAAAATCACGGCCCAGGGCCCGGAGCTGAGCGGTGACAAGCGAGATGAAGCAGACAAAGGCACGGGGAGGCTCTCGTGTTGCAGTGCTAATAAATAAGCTCTCCACAGTCTCTCCAGAGGAGAAACATTCCAGTTGGTTCAATAAAACAGGCTATAACAAGAGATTTATATGGAATATATTGGATTTATTCATCGAGGATTGCGGGGACATTTTTTTTTCCTGCTCCAGGTCCTTCCCTGGCAGCAGCTGCTTATTGCTGGTGCCTTTGTGTAGGGGACAGGGGCTGGGGGGCTCAGATCCTGCTCACAGAGTATTGATCGCAGGCACATCACAGATGTGTGTGGCTTTTCTGCCTCCAGCAGCTCCAAAATCCCCAAGCCAGGTTGTCCTCATGAAAAGAAAAAAAAAAAAAGAATGGCAAACCAGCAATTTTCGGCAGTTCTGCCACCCCGACCACCACTTCCTACACAAAAATACTCCTACAGTAGACAAACAGACAGGTTTAAATGGTTCAGAGTATGATTTAGGCTAAAAATGGCTTAAAACATAATTTTAGGATTTTGCTATAAGGTGAATTTGGGCTTTCTGGGGCTTCTTTTGTGACAGAGTCCATGAGCAGCCCTTACACAAAGGCTGAGACACACATACAGGTATGGCCAGGGAGGTGTGTAATGTATACACCCAGCAGACCCTAATAATGAGCCAAATTAGCCTAAATTCATTAAGTTCTCCTTATAGACCTGGAAATCTAATTATTTTCTTCTCTTCTCTAACTGTTGAGCAAATGCTTTGCAAAGTACTGCGGTCATTGCAGCCCCAAATTCCTCTTTGTGAGAGAACGTTCCAATTATTATCATTATTATCTCCAAAGAATCTGACCACAACCCCAAGCCCACACTCAGTGAATGCCTCACAGCCCATATCAAAGCATGGATAAGGTTAATCCACTCCATCCCAAGGCTTTTCCCACAATAATCCTGTAACCAGATGTCACACGAGGAGTTATCGGGGAAACCTGGCCTTGCTCGTGCTCTCCTCCTCCTTATCACCAGATTACACCCAGTGAAACCCTGAGAGATTTGAGGCAACCAGAAGCTCATGAAGGAAAAGGGTCAGGAGGGCAAAGGGACAAGGTTTGGATGTCAAGCAAGGACTCGGGGAAGGAGACACGGCCCCGGATCGCTCGGCAGAAATCCGAGGATGCGGCGGCATCGTAATGTAAAATGCATTAAGCTGTCAAAATGAAGATCCTGTCTTCAATCACGCCGAGTCCCCCAGGCCCCCATGTTAAATATTACATCAAGACATTTCCTGTCTGGCATTTAGGGAAAAAAAAAAGGGGGGGTGGAAGCAAAAAGGAGAAAGGAGAAAGGAGAAGAAAGGTGCGTTCGGCCTCGCCGCACTATGGTGGCCCCCACGCGAGTGTCACCTCCACAGTGACACAGGGACTTGTTCTGTGGAAAATTTTCCTCCTTTTCCCCCATAAATGCAGTTGGTCAGTGAGGAGAGTTCCCAGGGAAAGCTGTCATTCTGTTGTGAGCGGGTTTTGGCTTTTCTGGTGTCTGTGGGCAGCCCTGGTTCCACCTCTGACACCAAGGTCCCCCACCTTAACCGAGCCCATTGTGGAATGGCCTTGTCCTTCCTTGTTCCCAGCCTGGTACCTGGGGACACCCAGAGAACTTCATCTGAATTAATTTCTAAAGTGGATTAGTTAAACTTCATTAAAGCCCGGTGTAGACAGCCTTTTTCAGAGTTAAGGTGGGCTTAATTTAATTTCCTCAGCAGCTTAATTTACTTCAATCAGCTCCTGGTGCAGCTGGCGGGGACAGCCCCAGGCAGCCTCGGTGTCTGTCAGCATTGTCAGGACATTTGGGGACAGCCACCCTGCTCCTCCCTATATCATTGCTGCCATCCATCCCAAAAAAAGGATCAGGAATTACAGAATTCATCCCAAAAAGGGGAGCAGGAGTGACAGAATTCATCACTTGAGCCTGGCTGATGAGAGGAAGAACCAAAAACCCCATTTCTAACCATGAAAGGCTCCATGAATAACTGAACCGCTGCTTCTTAAAAACTTTACAGCTTCCCTCATAAAAAATGCCAATAAATCCTGCCCTGGAAGCAATTTCAAAGCATGGATTCCTGTCTTTCCTCTTCTGCTTTGATGGTTGCCTGTAAATTCTCACGGCATCACCTCCAGTCTGGAACAGAAAGCGCTGAATTTCAGCTCTGGTGTTTCCAGCTTGAATGCCTGTATGGAATTCTAGAATCCCAGAGCGGTTTGGGATGGAAGGGACCTTAAAGCCCATCTTGTTCCACCCCCTGCCATGGGCAGGGACACCTTCCACTATTCCAGACAGCTCCAGGCCCCAGCATTCCCAGGGATGGGGCAGCCACAGCTTCTCTGGGCCACAAGTGTCCTTTCTAGAAAGCAGTAAAATGTGTCACCCCCCTGTCCTTGAGGCCATAATTTCATTTAGCATCAACAGCTGGAAGCGAAACAGACACTTCCCAAAAATCCTGACCATCACCAAGTCCTTCTCTCCTGACACAAGATTTGTAGGAAGCTGTAAAGCCCCTGATTAAGGTCTCCAGGAGCTCTGACACCCCCAGGGACGCTGCTTTCCATGGAAAAGCAATTCCAGGGCCTTGCCTGAGCAGCAGAGATTGGGGGCTGCATTTTGAGCAGTTTTACCTCGTTGTCACTGGGTTTGTTTTTAATGAAAGCTGGAGCCGTGCAGATTAAAGAATAATGTCACAGAAGGGGCTGATCAAATTGAAAAGATCCATCAGATTAATTACCAGCCTTAAAGGAGCTTGTCCATTTATTAGAAACAAAAGCCTTGGGCTTGCTGTTGAGATTATGATATCTCCCATTTTCCAATATTTCCGTTTGATCTTGTAAAACCAATTCGTGGGACTGATGTCAAGTCAAAGAGAATTTGCATGGAGCCTTTGCTGGCTGCCTGCTGGGAATGCTCACTGGATACTCACTGGATACTCAGCCTGTGCTCACCATTCACCTTCACCCTCTGGAGCCCTCGCTGGTTTTTATTGAAGTGTTTCAAGGCAGGCCTGGCTGCTTTCCAGTCCTCACCCAGACCTGCCTGAGCACAGCACGGCCTGTTTGAAATGCTGCATCAATATTTATCACAACTTCGGAGGATAAGGAATATTTTAATCTTAAAACACCTCCCTGGCTGGGGCGAGATTAAATAAATGCATAACTAAAAGATGTAGGCAGTGAACCTTTTACCCAGCAGCAGCGACTTGGTAAAGGCACAGGGAGGCAATTTTGGGGCTCCAGACTCCAAAGCTGTGATTCTAAATTAAAATCATCTGTCAGCTCACCCAAAGCCTTTGAATTCAACACGTTGCAATTTCCTTTCTGACCGTAATAATGAGCACGGTGTTAATAAAGCAGCCTGAGCTTTGCTGTGGGATCTCCTAAAGCTTCTCAGACAACCAAACGGGGTCACTGCTCTGTGCCCCCAGAGAATTTGGCATGGTCCAGATGATTCCTGAGGGGAGCAGGGTGATGGATTCCCGTGGGATAACCTGGACCCTGCTCCAGGTCCCTGCTTGGAGCCAGGCAGGGGTTGGTCTCTTCTCCCAGGTAAAAGGGACAAAACAACCTCAAGCTGTGGCCAGGAGAAGCTGTGGCTGCCCCTGGATCCCTGGAAGTGTCCAAGGCCAGGCTGGATGAGGCTTGGAGCACCCTGGGATAGTGGAAGGTGTCCCTACCCATGGCGGGGGGTGGAATGGGATAATCAAGGTCTCTTCCCACCCAAACCAGTCTGGGATTCTGGGATTCTACCAAATGACCCATCAGAGTCTGAGAAACAGAGTCATTAGAAGCTGATAGAGCTTGTAGAACCACTGGAGGATGTTTTCCTAAATTCCCCATAGAATTCCCATTCCCTCTGTGTGGTACCCTGGGAATGGTGTCTGCACCACTCGCTTCCCAAGGAGCTGTGCTTGGAATAAATTCCCACCATCCAGGAGATGCTCTGGAACTCCACCCCTTTCATTACCTGTCCTTCAAGCCAATTATTCCTCATGGAAGATCCCAGCTCAGGGAAAACACCATAATTTTATTGAGAAGGAAGTGTTTCCTTTTGCAGGCGGTGCAAACATGATTTAAAACATCGGGAAGTTTTCCACACTCTCCACCTGGGTGGGATTTCAGCAGGGACCAGTCACAGGGCTTGGAATTGCTGTGGGTTTCATGCCTGGCTGAGAAGATCCGCAGGAGGCAGCGCATGGATGAGCATTTTGGGTGCTTTCCCTGCGGCTTGCAGACCTCGCCTGAACCCATCAGCCACAAATCCCTCTTCTCCTGCTTCCCAGCATCTCCCAAACCCAGAGCCAGCAGCTTCCCAACACACAGCAGAGCAAAAGAGACATCCTGAGCCCCTAGTCCTGGATGAGATCCCTAAATCTGAGTGTGGCTGGGGCTCCTGGCTGCACTCAATAAATACCAGAGCTGTGTTTCTCGGGGCTGCTCACGCTGATGCAAGCAGGGATCGTATTTTGAAGCTCCCACGAAGCAAAGCTTCCCTATAATTTGCTAAATTTATCCCAAACACAATAGCGTGTGTGTAAAGGGGGATCTAAGTATGGAAGCCACTGTTTTAATATAATTGGCCTTTTAGATTAAAAGGCTCTTGTAATAACCTTTTTCTAAGAAGCAGAAAAAGTCATAATTACAGAGCAGCCACACATGACAGATAGATGTTCCAAACCGAGGGAATTAACTCTTCCCTGCGTTTCCAATGGAGAAATCCCTGCCAGGATCAGCCACCAGCATTGCCAAAAAGGAAAGACAAACCCCCTCACTCACCTAAAATCATTTTTAGTAACTTAGGGTTTCTTCCCTTTGCCTGGGAAATCAGTGTGGGGTTTTCTGCTGGGTTAAGGGGAATCTGAACCTGGGTTGAGGGGGATCTGAGCCTGGGTTAAGGAGAATCTGAACCTGGGTTAAGGGGAATCTGAACCTGGGTTAAGGGAAACTGAACCTGGGTTAAGGGGAATCTGAACCTGGGTTAAGGGAAACTGAACCTGGGTTAAGGGGAATCTGAACCTGGATTAAGGAGAATAGGAACCTGGGTTAAGGAGAATCTGAACCTGGCTGTGTAAGCATTTATTATTTATTATTATTTTAATATCCTGCCTACTGCACTACATCCATGAAATGGGACAGGAATCACCCTGCTCTGAAGGTGGGACCAGCCCAGCCAAGCTCTAAGGGGCAGATCCAGCTGCTCCTTCCCATGCTCCATGTCCTGCCCTGAACAAAGAGGAGGAGGTTTCGATTGGATATAGGGAAAATTTCTCCGTGGAAAGGCTCGTCCAGCCCTGGCACAGTGGTATAGTCCCCATTTCTGGAGGGATTTAAAAGCCCTGGAGATGTGGCACTTGGGGACATGATTAGAGATGGGATTGGCAGCGCTGGGGAATGGTTGGATGATCTGGGAAGGCTTTTCCAACCTTAACAACCCTTTGATTCCACGTGCAAGGAATACAACGAGCTGCTGCCAAGGAATTGCTGCGAGGAGAGGAATTCCTCGCTGGGATTAGCTGGAAAACAAAAACGATGCAATCTCATCCTCAAGCTGAACAGAGATGGAAACATTTGAGAGCTCCAGAGGGGAAGCTGGTGATGCACTGAAGGTTCAGTGACCCCTTGTGACAGAGGTGTCACACCAGGAGGAGCAGCCAGCTCCCCTCGGGATGCCCTCAGGATGTCTGCAAAGCCCAGCATTCCATGCTGGAATGTTTCTGCTGCTTTGCCACCCGAATAAATGCCCCAAAGGCAAATCCTGTGCCCTCCCTCACGGAAACACCCAGGATGACTTTCCTGACTCACCGCTCACGGACACTGTGCCAGCTGCTGCCACTCCACTCTGGGCTCGGAGGTGTTTTTCCATCATGGCCTGAAACCATTTCTGGCTGGTTAGAGAGGGAATTTTAACAGGAGCTGACTGGCTCACATCGAGGAATCACATCCCTCAAACGCTTAACGCCGAGCGTGTCCGCGTCAGACACCGCTCCCGCTTCTGCAGAAACAAATCAGAAAATTAATATTTCAAAATCCATCCATCACAGGATCATTTTCCTCTCCTCAGCAACACGAGAAAGGCATTTGTGACCACCATTTCCACTACACTGCCTTTAATTTTTATACATCGGCTTCAGCATTAAAAAAAAAATGGGAGCAGTAAATCAGCCCATTAATCATTGCAGTCCGGGAAAGCTCCAGTAAATCACCCAAGTTTTATATCTCTATTTTTTTGAACTTAGGCCCGAGAGCCCAGGGATTGAGGCCATGTGCTATTCATTTGCAAGCAGGCAGTTCACATTTTTGCATGGTGACCTCAGCCCTGCGGCCCCAGGTGCGGCGCGGGGAGAGCGAAACACGCACGAGGAGATGATGTGTCAAAACAAATGTCAGGATTTGGGATTCATTTCACCGGGGCCCCAGCAGTGCCCAGGTCTGATTTATCCCCAGCCCGCTCCCACGATTCGCAGGAGGCTCGAGCAGGGGTGTTAATAATGAAATAATCCACGGGATTATTTATTACTGGTAATTAAAGCGAGAAATCTCCTCACGCATCCGGAGCTGGCGTTCCTGGTGTCTCTGGTTTTCCCTGGATGAGAGCTGGTACCCTGCTGGGTGCTGGGGGTGTCTTGGGGCAGGAGCCAGCGTGGCCCAGGTGACATTAAAGCAGGACGTGTTCCCCAAGCCATGTCTGTCCCCAAAGCCATGTCTGTCATCAGCAGCGCTCCAGCTGAGCCCAGTTTGCCCTTTCTGCCCCTCCTGCCTAACGATACGAGCAGAGAAATCTAATGAGGGAGGGGACGTGGAGCCACTGCCAGGGAAGCAGCTCCAGCCCTTCCCTTGCTGACCTCTGAATTCCCTCTGGAGACAAAGAGCTCATCTCCAGCGCTCCCTGCTCCGATTGCAGCCTGCTGCCCGGATTGGGATTGTGGGAACATCCAGGAGCATCCTCAGGCCGGAGCGTTGCTCAGTGGGAGCTGGAAGGTGCAGAAAATTCCCCTTCCTGAGCTTCCAGGAACAGCTGCAGCCCCGGGAATGCTGGGCCACCATAAAACCCACGTGGCTTTGGCTTCACTGGAAAAACTCAAAGGACTAAAACAGATTAATGGGTAGAGCTGTGAAGTTCTTAATGCTAAAGGTTGGAAAAGCCCTGTGGGATCATTGAGTCTGGCCATGAACCCAACATTGCCAGGTCCACCCCTAAGCCATGTCCCCAACATCTCGTGGTTGGGGCACCTGTGCCACCCCAAGGCACAGGGATTTCTCTCCCAAAATCACCAGCTATTGCCCTGCAAGGATTAAACATCCTGAATCCTGGATTCCTGCTGGTCTGGAGCACGAAAAACCCGCAGTGCTGGTGGGAACTGGCAAGGCAGAGCTGTGGGTGGGTGCCCAGCACCCTTTCCAGGGATTTTTGGGGACCCCTTCAAAGCCCTCCCAGTCTGAATGCTCAGGGACCTGGAACAGATCTCAGATCACTAAAACTTATCCTCTGCTACAGATTTTCATTGTTTGCCCAGCACAAATTTGGTGCAAAACAAGGGGGATATGAACAAGTGAGGATAGAAGAGAGATAAAGTGTCTGGGTTTATTTTTAGATTATTAATTTTTGT
Organism: Falcunculus frontatus; assembly: GCA_013398115.1. Lineage (NCBI taxonomy): Eukaryota > Metazoa > Chordata > Aves > Passeriformes > Falcunculus > Falcunculus frontatus. Next base: position 78,526 of record VZRV01007186.1, on the reverse strand, counting down.
AATTTTTTTGTCCAACCACAAAAAGGCTTTCAAAGGTGCATCTTGGGAGGTTCTGAAAGAGAAAACCAAGTTATTTATCCCATATCTGCATGTGGCTCTTTGTGGTATCAGTGGGGTGGGGCTGGCAGCAGCAGATAAAGGTTCCCACGTGCTGACCCCAAAACAACACAGCCCCAACACCAGGCATCTCATCACCACCCTTTCCTCAGCAAAAACAGAGACCTCAGCTCCTCCCACCTCTGGGCATCTTCAGTTTGGAGTGAAGGAGAATTTGAAGCTGGAACTCAGGAGGAATCATGGAATCACAAAGGTTGGAAAAGACCTTCAAAATCATAAAGTCCAACCTAAACCATGTCCCCGAGTGCCACATCTCCTTGTTTTTTAACATTTCCAGGGATGGTGACTCCATCACAGCCCTGAGCAGCCTGGTCTGGTGTTTATCCACTCTTTCAGGGAAGAAATTTTCCTTAATATCCAATCCGAACCTCCCCTGGTGGCCGTTTACCTTTGTCCTATCACTGGTAAATGATCCATGAGCTCAGCAAGGAGCCCCTCGATGCTGAAAAACACCAAAACAAACAAAAAAATTCTCTCTAAAGGCACCTGGGCCTGCAGCTGTGTGCGACAGCTTCATTTCAGCAATGGGAAAGAGGTTATCCAGGGATTCCACCCAATTATGAGGCAGGGATGGGAATGATTGGATGGGGGGAAAAAAAAGGGATGCCTTAAAAACCAAGCGCTGGGCGTCACTTCCCAGCCCAGGTAATTGGAGCCAATGTGGTGGAAAGCAGCACAGTGTGGGTCACTGGGCACATCCCGGGAACTGGGGAGGTGGGGATGCAGCCAGGCATCCGGACAGCCCAGCTGCAGCTCTGCCCCACCTTCCAAATGCCTTCTGCTGTGACTGAATTGTCAGGTGGATGGAGAGGGAAATGGGGTGAGGGTTTGCTGTGTGCTGTTCCCAAAGTCTGGTGTGGAGTGGGGGTAATGAAAGCAGGCAGGCCCCAGGGAAGTGAACAACGAGGAAAAATTGAGAAATCCATTCTTCCCACCCCGGGCCAAGGGGGAAACATGGATTTATGGCTAAAATAGAATAAGCCAAGGAAGGCAATGGGTGTTTTCCTGATTCCTCAGCCCGATGGATGAAGGTTTTTCCCTAAGAGCAGGAGCTGACATCACAACACTGCACTCACTGTGCACCCCCTTTGGAGGCTGAGACAACAACCCCAGCACCCAAGGGTGCCCCAGCCCTCACAGAGGAGTCCTCACTGCATCTCTTTGGGGATTTGAAAGCTCCAGCAGCAGGAGGAGAAACATGGATATGAAATCCTGCCAGGAAAGCGCCCGGCAATTCCAGTGCTCTGCCCCACGCTGAGCTCCCCCTTCTTTTGCTCCTGTCAGCTCTGACACCTCTGCCTTGATCTTCCACTCATGCTGAGCTCCCCAGACACGGGAGTGAGGAATGGCATGGAAAATGCAGCCTCCAGCAGAGCTGCAGGGATGGAACACAGGACAAGGAACACCCGAAGGTGTGGAAAGGGAGCTCGTGCTGGAGAGCTCACAGTTATTGCAGAGCTGGGGCTGGAAAAGCCAAGTGACAGCAATTCTGGGATTCTGTAATTCTGTGATTCTGCTCTGCCTGTACATCCCTGCCCATGGCAGAGGTAACTGGCATTAAACCCTGACATTTTCCTGCCAGGCTTTTGCAGCAGGAGGAGCTGGAGAAGGATTTTTTACACAGGCAGACAGTGGCAGGACGGGGGGGTTGGTTTTAAAGTGCAAGAGAGGAGATTTTGATTAGATTTTGGGAAGAAATTCTTCCCTGGGAGGGTGGGGAGGCCCTGGCACAGGGTGCCCAGAGAAGCTGTGGCTGCCCCTGGATCCCTGGAAGTGTCCAAGGCCAGGCTGGACAGGGCTTGGAGCAGCTTGGGATAGTGGAAGGTGTCCCTGCCATGGCAGGAGTGGCACTGGATGGGCTTTAAGTTTCCTTCCCACCCAAACCAGTCTGGGATTTTGTGAAACAGGAATTCCCTGAAGGAGAAAGGAAGAAACCAACCCCTCCCTCCCCCGGCTGCCCCCTCCTGTCAGGGAGTTGTGCAGAGCCACAAGGTCCCCCCTGAGCTCCTTTTCTCCAGCCTGAGCCCCTTTCCCAGCTCCCTCAGGAATTCTCCAGCCCCTTCCCAGCTCCATTCCCTTCCCTGGACTCCTCCAGCCCCTCAGGGTCTCCATCGCCATGAGGATAAAATGAAAAAGTGGGAGAAAATCAAAAAGTGGGGGGAAACATGAGGGGAAAAAAAAAAGCAAGGGAAGTTTGGGGAGGGCTCTGCTGCAGAGCTTTTCCCTTCTGGATCCTCCTTTTCTCCAGGCTGAGCCCCTGGAGCTCCCTCAGCCACTCCAGGGGCTCCAGCCCCTTCCCAGCTCCATTACCCAATTAATAATTCCATGTTTATGACCCAGCCCTAAGGAAGAGGCAGGTCCTGATGTCCAGGGTGGGTCTGGTTCCTGCAGTGACCATCACCTGCAAACATCTGCATCTGACAGGGCTGGACCAGGCACCTCCTCACACACTCCCCCCACTTTCTCCGGGCTCAATCCGTGGCTGCTCCATCCCTGGGAAGTTTCTTCTCCTCCAGGTTCAAAGCCAGGTCTCCAAGACCTGTCTGCTCCTCAAAGGATGAGTTTATAGGACTTGACAGAGTTGGCTTTTCCCGCTGTAAAGGAAGGAAGTTGCTTTAAGCTTTTTTAAAAAAAGCAGAACCATCTGGCAGAGCACAGCTGTGGAAATATTATCCATCTAATTATTTATAGAGATACCTGTGCAGGGCCGAGATCGGTTCTCATAATTACATCAGGAAAACGCTCTTTTGATATAAAACCAACTCACGAAAATACTCTGGGGGCTTGGGCAGGGGGAAAAACATCATTTTCTTTGCTTTTTGCCTCCTCAAAGCGGCAACAAGTTTGTTTGCTGCCGGTGGTCCGGGCTTCAAATGAGACCTTTGGCATCTGAAAGCCATTAAAGTGCACGGCCACAACAGCCCCAGCCATTAGAGACACAAAAACAAAGGCGAGCACAGCCACAGATAATGAACCGACTCTGGTTTCTCCTTAAATCAATAGCAGGAACATTCCAGGAACAAACAGCCCCGGGTGTCCCCAGGGATGTTCCCAGGGAGGCGGCCCCAGCCGGCCACCCCCAGGAGCTGATTTCCAATGGAAATGGCACTCTCGGGCTCTGGGTTTATGATCACATTTCCCCTATTTGCTTCTTTAAATCCGTGGGGAAGTCCTCAAGCGGAGCTGGTTGTGGTTGGGAAGTGCTGCCTCTGGAATTTCGGGATGGGGAGGGAGGGATGCTGAGCGCTGTGGAGAGCACAGGAGGGAGGGAGGAAACTTTCCCTGAGGCTTTGATGGCGAAAAGGTCGGGAATTTCTGCAGAAATCCTGATTTGGGATGCTCTTGCCCCCTCAGCCACAGCGTCCATCCCCAGGGAATGCCGGCACAGGGAATCACTCCAAGGTTCAAAGGATTTAACCAGGCAGGAGGAGAGACCTCAGGGAAGGGCTGTAAATTTAGTAGGAGCTTGATAAATGCTCCCACTACCTTAATTATCCCAGGAGCTGGGATTTAGTGCCTGCCAGGGAAGCGTCTGGTGCTGGGTTTTGACAGTAAGTGCTTGTGCATCCCAAATTACCCATTATAAATTAATAAAGGAAATGGGAGTTAAATGAAAATCATCCCCCTGCTGCACCTAAAGGGGCTCCAGGAGAGCTGGAGAGGGATTTTTGACAAGGCCTGGAGTGACAGGACACAGGGAATGGCTTCCCATTGCCAAAGAGCAGGGATAGATGGGATATTGGGAAGGAATTCCTGGCTGGGAGGGTGGGGAGGGGCTGGGATGGAATTCCCAGAGAAGCTGTGGCTGTGCTATCCCTGGAAGTGTCCAAGGCCAGCTTGGATGGGGCTTGGAGCAACCTGGGACAGTGGAAGATGTCCCTGGCCATGGCAGGAGGGGAATTCGATGGGTTTTAATGTCCCTTCCAACCCAAACCAGTTTGGAATTCCACAATTTGCAGGTTATGGAAGTGCAGAGATGATGAATTCATCCATCAGCTGAGCCAAAGTAGGAGGAAATGTTCCCATGTTTTATAGGAAAACGTCTTAGAAACGAAAACAGTCATTTTCACCCCTTTTTCCTTTCTCATTTTGCACAAAGCAAACTTACAGCCAAGCCTCCTTTCCAAGAATAAATGTTATCTCAGTTTTTAAATTAGAAATTAAAGTCTTGTCAGCCCGGGGAGGCTGGGAAGGAAACTTCGATTATAATACCACAGGAGACTGAAGGCTGGCAGAGAAGGGGGCTTAGTCAAATGGTTTAAAAACACAGTTTTAGGTACTGACAAGCTCTTACAAACACTGGGCCAATGTGATGTCTCATAAAAATTCAGCTTTCTTAGGCTAATGCATTGCAGCCAGGATGGATTAAATCCCAACCAGGATTTGGGCAAAATGAGGGAAACCAGGAAAGAGATTTCTACTTCGTTTCAGCGCCCAAGCTTTTGTCGTTCTGTGGCACAGTCGAGAGCTCAGCCACAAAAAATTCCCTTTTATTATTAATATTATTATTAAATAGTGACCCAGTCCTGCCACATGATGCAGTTTTCTCTTGTTGCCTGTGGACCACGTCCTGCAGGCTTTGCTTTTTTTGTACTTTCAGCCCCAAAAATGTTCTGCAATCCCAAATTTCGTGGCTGTGCCTCAGCACGGCCTCGTGTGAAGGTGTGTGAGCAGCAGATGGAGGTTTGGGCTCTGCCACCGTGTCCTACCTGTCACCATTCCAACAGTTTAAAGGAATTCAGTTCCTCCATCTGCTCGTGCAGCTTGTGCAGAGCCTGTGCTCTCCAGACTAACAGGGATTATTGTTTTTAATAAATGAATGAATGAAAAGTGGCTTTGCAAACCCGAGGCCGGAGCCGAGTCCTGATCCCCGCTGACAAATTTCTGCCAATATTTCCTGACCAGCCCTGAGATGTCGGGTGTTTAAAGCCTCAGTTTTTTATCAGAAAGCTGCTCTCTGTGGAATGCACTTTCTCACAGTCTCTCCTTCATTTCTGCCTTGTCCCAATAATAAAAAGAGTGGAATGTGAGTGAGAGTAAAAGGGAAAAGCAGGAGGTGCTTGAAAGTCAGGTGTGAAAAATCTTTCTGTGTGTGTAAACAGAGTTTGAGAGGGGGTGATTCCAGTGAATCTCTCCTGCTGCAGGATCATGGAATCATGGAATGGTTTGGGTTGGAAGGGACCTTAAATCCCTCCCCTTCCACCCCTGCCATGGCAGGGACCCCTTCCACTGTCCCAGGCTGCTCCAAGCCCCATCCAACCTGGCCTTGGACACTTCCAGGGATCCAGGGGCAGCCACAGCTTCTCTGGGAAGTCAGTTCCAGCCCCTCCCCACCCTCCCAGCCAGGAATTCCTTGCCAATATCCCCTCTAAATCTCCCCTCCTTTAGCTCAAACCCATTCCCCCTTGTCCTACCACCAAAATCAACCCGTATCAAAATGCACCTTCCCTTTTTTTCTGCAGGAACCACAGTTTTCCGCCTCATAACCCACCTTTCCCATGGCAATTCCATAAAAAACATCATTCCCACAAATTCTCCGCCTGCCCTCCGCAGTTCCAAAGCAGAAATGGGCAAACTGGATGCAAATATTCAAGATTTCCCTGGATTTATTGCCATCGAGCAGCACCAGAGTTTAGCATACATTACCAACACGGGCTTTAAATCAAAGGAGCATTTCTGAATCCATTATTTATAATGAATCAATTATTAATGGAGATAGCTTTTTCTCCCCTAATAAATTATTATAAACTCTGCTGTAACACGCTGTACCAATATGTACCGTATAAATTATGGGATGTGGTTCAGGTTATGAGGGGTTTAAGCAGCTCAGAGAGACGTTTGTGGGCACAGGGCTGGGAGAGTTGCATTTATTGCAACTTCAAGCAATCAAAGCTCCTCATTGCAGGTCCTTTATGTGCTGGGAGACAGATCCTGCAATAAATCACCTGTAAAGATCTGTGTTATTTACACAGCAATGGGAATAAACGTGGGGTGCGTGTTACTGGAAAGAGGAAACTTTTTACTTGAAGCTTTTTCTGCTTTCTCTTCTCCAGGGCTGAATTTTTTCCTTCTCGTTTCTTGGTGTTTCTTCTGGTTTTTGATTTTTATCTGTGTTTTTAGATCCAGCAGCGTGGGTCTGGCTTTACTGTGGTTTCCCAACACAAACTTACGGCTGCTCCTGGGGCTGTGGCTCTGATTTTGGGGTCCTCCTGAGAGCCCTGCAGGTCCTGGGGGTCTCCTTGTGAGGAGGGGAAGAATCCCCAGAAACACAGTTCAGGAGGATCAATAAATACCAAAACTGCCATGGAGGAGACACAAAGTCTAGGGGCTCCTCTTCATCTTAGAATCCTAAAGTGGGTTGGGTTGGGAGGGACGTTAAGGATTATCCAGTTCCACCCCCTGCCATGGGCAGGGACACCTTCCACTATCCCAGGTGGCTCCAGGCCTCATCCACCCTGGCCTTGGACATTTCCAGGGATCCAGGGGCAGCCACAGCTTCTCTGGGAAATCCATTGCAGGGCCTTCCCACCCTCAAAAGAAATCATAATAATCATAGAGAATAATAATTTTAGAAAAATTCCCAAAAAACATGCAATGATACCCTGGTGGGGTGTGGATAGAAGAACAGGGTGTCTGATAATCCAGCACCTCAAATCCTGGATAGGTCAGGGATAAACCCTCTCTGCATCCCTCCCACAGCCCTCACTCAGCCCCATGACCCCCCAATTCCATCAGAAAACCACGTGGAATCCTCCCCGAGCAGTTCCATGGGATGGCAAATTCACCTCTCCAACATCCTCATTAATTTCCTGAATAAACACAAAGGCCCAGCCTCTCCCTGGCCTAAATCCACACATTCCCAGTGTGCCCGGAGCAGTTCCAAAGGCTCCCAGTCCCCGAGGTTTCCGTGCTGGTGGCGGATACCGCTGGGAGAGCCACAATCAAACTCCAGCTTTTATCATCATATCAAAGCACTCGCAGAGACTCGTTTCCATTTTAATGCCTCTCTTCTCCTACTTTTAGTCATTTTGGGTTTAATAACATCATCTGCATTTAAAGGGCGAGTTCCCTGCTTTCAGCTCGCTTCCTGTGCAGATCCTGATGTGCCATGGTGATCCATGGCATGGATTATGGAGCTATATCCCACAGAAGTGTGGATTATGGAGCTATATCCCACAGAAGTGTGGATTATGGGGCTATATCCCACAGAAGTGTGGATTATGGAGCTATATCCCACAGAAGTGTGGATTATGGGGCTATATCCCACAGAAGTGTGGATTATGGAGCTCTATCCCCCTGGATCCCAGGAAGTGCCCAAGGCCAGGTTGGATGAGGCTTGGAGCACTCTGGGATAGTGGAAGGTGTCCCTGCCCATGGCAGGGGATGGAACTGGATGAGATTTAAGTTCCCTTCCATCCCAACCCGTTCTGGGATTCAATGATCCATGTAAATCCCGGAGAAGCTGCGATTCCAGGGTCTCTATGACAACGATGACAAGCCGGGGCTGGCTGTCACTGCACTTCCTCCATGCAGGATGCAGAGTTTCCCATTGATGCCTCCTGCAGCCACCTAGAAACAGAGACTAGACAAGAGGAAGGGAATAAAGACAGGTATTTATTTGAAGGGCCTTCAAGGTACACCCTGGGGGAGCCAGAGGCTGCTTCCAAAAATTGGACCCCAAGATGGACCCCAGGTCACGAGTTCTTCACACTTTTATAGGTTTGGATCATTTGCATATCAGGGTTAATTCTCCAATTAAAGCCCCAGTTTAGCGATGTAACGCCCCTCAGCTTGCCCCCCTCAGAATCTTTAGTTTACACATTTTGGGCCTAAAAACAGCCTGGTTGTCCTTGAAGGCAAAGCCTGGAGAGGCTTTGTTATGTCTGCCCAGTACGAGAGAGCAGGAATTACAGGCTCCAAGGAACTTCAGAGTTACACTCTGAGCAGTACAGAATTTGAAAATAGAAAAGTTAAAACCTAAGGCATCACCATCAGACAGGAATATTCCCCCTCCACTACTACAAATCCATCTCTGCCCAGTGCAACCCACGAGTGATCCACAGGTGGTAACTGGGAGGAAAACTTCCTCTTTTCCCAGGAATAATGACCTCATTCCGAGAGATCTGCACAGGAACTGTCTCTGTGCTGTTCAGGTGACAGCGATGGTGGCCCAGCTGTCCCCAGTGGGGGCCTCCAGCTGGGCACAACCAACCCTGTGATGGCCCTGCCTTCAGGAGGGCTCCAAGCCTCTCTTCCCTGGATTCATTCCCCCAGGGATTTCTTCCATTACCCATGGTCAAGGACCTGCCATGATGCCAAGGGACACCAGAGCATTCCTGCTCCAAGAACAGCCTTCCATGCTTTTGGAAAAGCTGCATTCACCAATTTAACCCATAAAGATTTTTCCACATGCTCCTACTTTTCCTTGACCTCCCGTGCTGCCTGTGCCCACCACAGGGCATCAAACTTGACGATCCTTAAGGTCCCTTCCAATCCCAAGCATTCTACGGTGTTCCTTTGTTTTCCACGGCTGATTTTTCCATGGCAGGACCCCCAGGATCCCATAGGAGGAAGGGGCCATCCCCCAGCAGCGCTGGAAATCATTAAATTGGAGCGGTTTCGGCGCAGAGCCGCGGGGATGACGGAGGAGCTCGGCCGATAATGAAAGGCGCCGGGAACTCAATTTGTTTTCCTTAACGAACAGAAGGTTAAGAGAGGATCCGCTGGCAGCCTCTAATTACTTCTGGAATTTAAATGTGGTAATGGAGGGCTCCCTGGCCAGGCAGATGAAAGTCCACCCAACCCCGTGCCTGCGAGATTAAAATTCAGCCTTGAATTAAAAGCATCTTTTTAGCAGTGCAGGTTATTAAGCACTGAAACAACCGGTGAGAGATTTTCTGATTTGAAGAGGGGTTTTTTTTTCCCTTTCCAAACCTAAAGCTTTAATTCAAATAAAAAAGTCCCCAGGCATGTTTTACAAGGGAGTTCGGGGCAGATAATCACGGTGGCTTTTTGCCAACCTTATCAAGTATTAATGTGCCATCACCCCTCTGCCCTCCTTCTGTGCTCTGCTCATCAAACAATTATTTTGTCAGTAAACACAGGGAATTTCTCCAGCATGGTGTTACCAGAGGTGGTCAGCAATGAGGACACCAGGGCTATGTCCATAAAACACCCTGGATGTGGTAGGAACCACCTGGGAGTGACTGCTAAGTGTTGTCAGCAAATCCCTGAGGTGTTTTTCCACCTGGATGTTGAAAGGAGATGCTGGGACAGCGAACGGTTGGTGGCCATGGGGGCAGCTTGGGGACAGGCTCAGCTGGAGCCAGGAGCAGGAGCTGGAGAACCACCAGGAGGCTGGAGAAGGTGTTGCCACCACACAAGGTGCCACCAAGGTAGAAGATACCACCTCAGTGGAAGGTGCCACCACCACGCAAAGTGTCACCATGATGGAAGGTGCTACTGTGAGAAGATGCCACCACCACTCAAGGTGCTACCACAATGGAAGGTGCCATCACCATGTGAGGTGTCACCATGATGGAAGATGCCACCACCACACAAGGTGCTACCACAATGGAAGGTGCCATCACCACATAAGGTGTCACCACGACGGAAGATGCCACCACCACACAAGGTGCCACCTCTATGGAAGGTGCCACCAACACTCAACGTGTTCTCATGATGGAAGGTGCTACCATGATGGAAAATGCCACCACCACTCAAGCTGCCACCATCATGGGTGGCACCAGCACCCACAAGCTGTCACTGTGACAGAAGGTGCTACTGCCACGCAAGGTGCCACTGTGAGAAGATGCCACCACCACACAAGATGCCACCACGATGGCAGGTGCCACCACCATGTGTTGTTTTTAAGCCCAGCTGGAGAAGAAACACCTCGGAGCCGCTCGCTCTTCTCCCTCATTCTGGTGGAATGGGGAGGAGAATCTAAGCCAAATTTGTCTGTTGAGATAAGAACAGTTTAATAATAGAAAATAAAGGAAAATATAATGATGATGATGATAATAATAATAATAATAATAATAATATTAAAAAAGCAATTTCTCACCATCCACTGACAGATTCCAGACCCCCCTTCCCAAATCCAGACCAGCCCTTCTGGGCTGCTGTTTCTCCCCGCCACACCAGTCCCATGGGGCTGTTTTAAAAATGCACACGTGGAACATAAATCAAGAGCAATTTCCAGCCCTCTGGTTGTGGTTTGTGTTCCTCACACAGCACAGCAGGTGGGATGGATGGTGGGGTGCTCCGGGCTGTATTCCCCACTGGAATGTGCCCTTCACAGAGCTCTGGTGATTTGTCATCGGACAAGGACGTGGCTGAGGGACTGCTCTGCCTTTGGAGAAGTTGTATTCAAGGAGCAATGGGTGCAAAGTGAAAGAGGGGAAATTTAGGTTGGATATTGGGAAGGAATTCCTGGCTGTGAGGGTGTTGAGGCCCTGGCACAGGGTGCCCAGAGAAGCTGTGGCTCCCCCTGGATCCTTGGAAGTGTCCAAGGCCAGGTTGGACGGACACTTGGAGCAACCTGGGATAGTGAAAGGTGTTGGGTTTGGAATGAGGTGGGATTTAAGGTCCCTTCCAACCCAAACCAGTCTGGGATGCCAGGACCTGCACTAAACAAGCCCTGTGGTCAGAAGATGTCACTTCAGTGACACCAAAAATGCCACATGGGTTTTCAGGAAGCTGTTGGGAACTGGGAATGAGGGCAGGGCCTTCCGACCTTGGTTCACCCACAGGCAGGGCCAGGAAAAGGGTGAGGCAACTTATGGACAGCAACTCATCCGAGTGCTGGTGCAGGAACAATCCTGGGGAAGTCTGGCTGCTGGCAGAGGCTGTGAGGGGAAGGAATATTTATTTTGTGCCCTGAGCAGCAGGAACCTGAGCCAGTGCCCTCAGCACATCCCGATCCTGCTCCTCCAACCCTGCCTCCCTCTGCAGTTTCACAGCTGAGTTAGCTAAAAATACCCCTTTGTCCTGTACTTTCTAACTTCCTGCAGTTTCTCTGTAGACAAAAGTGGAGCTCGCTGCCAAAATCAGATACTCAAGGAGCTCTATTACTTATAAAATCAACTGCTACCACGTGACAGCTGCAAACATCTGGAATCCATCGCCCAGGCTCCGTGTGGGACTTGATCCTGCTCAAATATCAGCCTGGAGCTTGAGTTTCTGCAGCTTTCCCAACCCCTAAACAATTCCTGCAGAAAGTGGTTTGCAGATAATCAACATTTCAGGGGGAAAAAGACCGGAAAAAAATTAACATTGTCAAAACAAGCAGCAAACAGAGGGATTTTTAAAAGCTTTAATGATGTTTTTTTAGGTTAAGAGAAGTGTTTTCTTCCAAGGGAGGTGGGAAGTGTTTCTCATCTGTGGATGTGAGGGAAACGCTGCTCCCCAGCACTCCATGAGTTAATCCACACTTGGAGCTGCTCCCTTGGGCAGCACAGGCAGAGCAGGAAACCTTCCCAGCAGGATATGGGGTGTCCTGGGAGGTTGTGGGAGCACACCTGGATCCCTGGGAGGTGACAGCCACTCCTCCAGCAGCATCTGGAGAGGTCCTGGGGCTCCTGATCTGGGGACAAGGCCCTGAGCACCATTGTAGGGGATGCTGCTTCCCCAAAAAGTGTGGGGTTTGGTCTGGGGTGGAGATGACGTGGAATGCTGAGCCAAAATACATGGATCTGAGACAGGTGGGACAAAACCACCTGGAGCACAGGTTGTTCTGGGCTGAAGGGCTGCCCCAAAAGGTGCCAACCACTCTTGGCACGCCTCTTTCCTGGCAGAAATGCCAACCTGTAATCCAAACATCAATGTCAGATTCATTTCTTATTTTCATTAGTATTACAGGCAATAGCACGTGCTCCCACCCCATATTCCCTGGAGAGATTAATCCTAAAAAATCCTTCAATAATTTTATTGTGGGTGTAGGATCCATGCAGGGGGATTGGAAAGGATTCTGTGCTTTTTGGGAAGGGTGGAAACAACTGTTTCACCCTCATGTGCAGCCCTCAGGTCACAGTGGGCAGCGCATTCCTGCCATTCCTGCTGCACTATCCCAGCTCCTAAAACTCCTGGGATTAGTCCTGTGTGGTCAGAAAGAGCAGAATAACACAGTTACCAGTGTGTAATCTCTCTATCTAACTAATTAAGATAAATATAATTAATTTATAGAGAGGATCAACTCCGGTAGATGCAACCACTGCCTTCCCTTCTCCCTGTGGCCTCCAGGAGCATCCCAGGGCTTGGCTCCAAGGGCTCAACCCCCTGCAGGGGGGTCGAGAGCCAAACAGGACTTTGGATCAAGCTCTTCCTCTTCCTTGACTTTGGAATTTTGCTTTATTTTCAGGCACATCTCCTCCCAGCTGCCTGTGCACAGCTGAAGCCCTGCGTGTGGAATATTCAGCAGGAAAACAAGGGGACAGCCAAGGAGCCTCGTGAGGGAGGCCTGGGAAAAGAGAGGAGGAAAACACCTGCACTCCCAGCCCTGTCCCAATTCATATTTGAACATTTTCCATGGATCTGGGACCCTCTTAGCAGAGAGCTTTGGAAAAACTCAGGAACGATTTAATCCAGAGCTTCCCAAATGGCCCGAGGAGGTTTGATGTGCACAAAGGCTCAGGCCCAGCTCTGTCCCCCTCCCCTGGCACAGCACTGAGCTCCTCCTCCTGAATGATTTTATTAATTAAATGGTTTTATTAATTAAACTCTGGGGTTTTATTAATTAAACTCTGGGGTTTTATTAATTAAACTCAGGTTTTATTAAGAGGAAGATCGATGTGGAGTCCTGTGCCACTTCAGCTGGCAGGGGAAATGTCAGGAGGACCTGGAATTCCCAGGAGGTTTCCAAAGGCAACTCCAAAATTGGAACTATTAATTCCTAGAAAATTCAGGTTTTAGCCACACGCCAGTGGCACTGAAAACTATATGGGAATTCCAGGTTTCTTTTTTCCCAAATTTTCCACCTGTAGATGGCAAATGTCTGACGGCTGCAGGCTCTGCTGGCAAAACAAACATTCCTGCATTCAATCCTGTCGGGAAGAGCTACAACTCCAGGGCTTTTCCCATCCTCCATGCTCCCTGGGCAATCTTTGTCCCCAGAGCTCCATATATCCTCCTCATAAATTAACCAGGGAATGCTAAAAACCCCCAAATTATTGCCACAAGGTCCAGTCAATCCGTGCCTGCTGTCCCAGGAGGAGCCTCACCTAAAATAAAACCCTGCAGCACCTCATGCAGATCCCTAAATCTTCAGCCCCAAACACAGCAATCCCAAAAATTCATATTCCTACAACACAGAGGGATTCATAATTTTTCTGCGGTGGCTCGTTTAATTTTCTTTTTTGTCATATCACACAATTTGTCACCAAGGGGAACTGCTCTGCTCCTTGTCTCATGTCCACAGGAGCAACACCCTTATGGCAATCCCACTCCCAGCAGCCAAAACCTTGGGATTCGCTCTGGTTTCTGGCCCCAAAAGCTGTCTTGTGGTTGGCACATCCTTTCCCATGGAGTTTGACCCTTTCAGGAATTTCCGGCTCAGCTGGAGAGAGGGCATCCAAAGTGCCACTGATGCCTCCTGCAGCCACCTAGAAACAGAGACTAGACAAGAGTAAGGGAATAAAGACAGGTATTTATTTGAAGGGCCTTCAAGGTACACCCTGGGGGAGCCAAAGGCTGCTTCCAAAAATTGGACCCCAAGATGGACCCCAGGTCACGAGTTCTTCACACTTTTATAGGTTTGGCTCATTTGCATATCAGGGTTCATTCTCCAATTAAAGCCCCAGTTTAACGATGTAACTCCCCTCAGCTTGCCCCCCTTAGAATCTTTGGTTTACACATTTTGGGCCTAAAAACAGCCTGGCTGTCCTTGAAGGCAAAGCCTGGAGAGGCTTTGTTCTGTCTGCCCAGTACGAGAGAGCAGGAATTACAGGCTCCAAGGAACTTCAGAGTTACACTCTGAGCAGTACAGAATTTGAAAATATAAAAGTTAAAGCCTAAGGCATCACCACCAGCACTGGATGGCATCGTGGCTCCCTGAGAAAGGGAATTGGGAGCTAATCCATATCCAAGGGATTTCATCCCAGAGGGAACTGGGAGAAACATGGTCAAGCCCTGGGTTGGACTCACAGAGATCTAATTAGGATTTAATCCTTATTAAAGGGATATCATTCCAGGAGGAACTGGGAATAGCCTGGTCAAGATTTGGGTTGGACTCACAGAGATCTAATTAGGATTTAATCCTTATTAAAGGGATATCATTCCAGGAGGAACTGGGAATAGCCTGGTCAAGATTTGGGTTGGACTCACAGAGATCTAATTAGGATCTAATTCCCATTCAAGGAATATCATCCCAGAAGGAACTGGGAAGAGCCTGCTCAGCCCTGAGTTGGACTCCCAGGGACCTAATTAGGATTTAATCCTTATTAAAGGGATATCATTCCAGAAGGAACTGGGAAGAACATGGTCAAGATTTGGGTTGGACTCACAGAGATCTAATTAGGATTTAACCCCTATTAAAGGGATTTCATTCCAGGAGGAACTGGGAATAACCTGGTCAAGATTTGGGTTGGACTCACAGAGATCTAATTAGGATTTAACCCCTATTAAAGGGATTTCATTCCAGGAGGAACTGGGAATAACCTGGTCAAGATTTGGGTTGGACTCACAGGGACCTAAGTAAGACTTAATCCTTATAAAAGGGATATAATTCCAGAAGGAACTGGGAAGAGCATGGTCAAGATTTGGTTTGGACTCACAGAGATCTAATTAGGATTTAATCCCTATTAAAGGGATATAATTCCAGGAGGAACTGGGAAGAACGTGGTCAACCCTGGGTTGGATTCCCAAAGACCTAAAGAGAACTTTAATCCTCATTCCAGGTGTATCATCCCATAAGGAACTGGGAAAACCATGTTCAAGCTTTGGGTTGGACTCACAGGGACCTAAGTAAGATTTAATCCCTATTAAAGGGATATAATTCCAGGAGGAACTGGGAAGAACGTGGTCAACCCTGGGTTGGATTCCCAAAGACCTAAAGAGAACTTTAATCCTCATTCCAGGTGTATCATCCCATAAGGAACTGGGAAAACCATGTTCAAGCTTTGGGTTGGACTCACAGGGACCTAAGTAAGATTTAATCCCTATTTTAATATACCCCTTTAGGGATATCTTTCCAGAAGGAACTGGGAAGAGCATGGTCAGCCCTGGGTTGGATTCCCAGGGACCTAACGAGGAGCTAATTCTCATCCAAGGAATATCATCCCATAAAGATCTGGGAAAAGCATGCTCAGCCCTGGGTTGGATTCCCAGGAACCTAACGAGGATCTAAGCCCCATTCCAGGTGCATCATCCCATAAAGACCTAGGAAGAGCCTGGTCTATCCTGGATTGGACTCCCTGCCATCCACACCCTCCTGCCACACTCCGGAGGTGCAGGGCAGCCAGGGAGAAGATATTTTTCCTTCTCAAAGTCGTCCACATTTCACACAAATCCCGGATTTTGTGCCCAAACTGCTGCAGGGAGGTTCTCTGGTTGCTCAGCAACGAATTTAGTGCTGGTCAGAGCTTGGGGTGGTGAGAAACACCTGCAACTCCTGCTGGACAGGGAATGAGGATGGGATCTGGAGAAAGATATGGAAAGGGAAGATACGGAATTTCCCCGAGAGCAGGGAAATCCAGTTTATCTGGGTTAATAACAATCAGCTGGAATTTTGGGTGGGAAAGTGTCATTTTTATGGGGAAAGAGTCATTTTTGGGTGGAAAGTGCCATTTTTCACTGCTCCAAATATCTGTGGGAAGGAAGGGAATCCGTGGCATGGGACAAGTGGCTGTCACAGGAGTGTTTGGCCCTGCCAGCGAAGTGTGAAACGTGGCACAGTCTGTGCTTCCCTGAGAGCTGTGACATCCCGAGGAGACCTCCTGCTCCATCCCACAGGAAAAGTGACATTTCCACAATTGGAAAAGTGCTGGTGCTGAGTCAGGAATTCAGCAATTCAGCCTTGTTCTCACAGATTCATAGGAACACAAAATTTGGGTTGGAAGGGACCTTAAAGCTCATCCAGTTCCATCCCTGGCACCTTCCACTATCCCAGGGTGCTCCAAGCCCTGTCCAACCTGGCCTTGGACACTTCCAGGGATCCAGGGGCAGCCACAGCTTCTCTGGGAACCCTCCCCACCCTCCCAGCCACGAATTCCTTCCCAATATCCCACCCAAATCAATGTTCCTTCAGCTTGAACCCATTCCCTCTCGTATTTTCCACATTAGATAAACCAAAAGGTGTTGAGTGCCAGAAGATCTCTCCAGAAGCTGTTGTTTTCCCCTTTCCAACCTTTCTCCTGGAATCCACATCTCCTTTCCTCCATGCTTCCCCCTCTGGATTCCCGCTCTCCAAGTGGCAATTAGGTTGATCATGGCACCACTTTGCAGCTTACAGAACGTTCTCCTTAATTATTAAACACGGTATTTACATCCCATCACAGCACGTTCCCTTTGAAGCTCTGGCTGAGCTCGGAATTCCCTCCTGCTGCCGATCCCAATCCCACCTCCTGCCACTTCCATCTGTGGGAACATCACCCGTGCACTTGTTTTTTCCCACTTTTTCAGCTTTCCAACCCTATCCTGGCCCATTTTATGGCTCCCATTCCTTGCTTTCCCACAGAAATCAAGCACAGCCACTGTGGCTGTTGGATGTGAGAAAAAATTATGGAAGTGCTCCTGAAACCGAGTGGGTTTCCCTCAAAAATCCCATTTTTGGAGGTCGTATTTCCAAGCACCTTCGGAATATGTTTGGAATCGGGGTAAAAATATTCCTGGAGTCTGCTGGGGAATGGGATTTCCTGGGAATTGGTGCTCTCAGATGCCTGTGCTGATCCCTTTCTCCAGCCTCATCCCATGTTTTATGGGAATAAGCTGAAGTTTCCTGGTAGATCCAGTATTTAAAATCCCACTAATTCCTCATAAAACCAGATTCCCATAAGGACAGAGAGTTCCTGATTATCCATCCCACATTCCTCACTCAGCTCACGTTGGGTGTGAGGGTGGATCTGGGCTATTCCATGCCCAAAATTCCATCCTTCCAGTGGGGGCTTTCCCAACTCCACCTGCTCCAAGCCTGCGGCAGGGAATGGGAATTATCTGCTGGAAATTTAATTGGTTCCTCCAAGCCTTTGGGGTATTTTATTAGTAATTAACTCAACCTGAGCCGATGTAACTCAGGGTGTTATCCCACGAAACGGAGTTAATTTTTATGGGATAATAAAATACAGGGATGGGAAAAATATATTCATGTACAAAACCCCCCATTGTTTGTGCAGGATATACTAATATATGCAGATATATGCAGATATATGCAAATATTTATATATATTTATATATTTCATTTCTATTTAACACCCGTTTTCCAGCACATTGGCTGGTTATTATTCGTTGTATGCTAATTTTGATGGGAGTATTTTAATTTTCCTGGCATAAATAATTTCTAGGGTTGGAATTATCTGTGTTTTCCCCCATTAGGGAATCTTTAAGCTGAGTTTATTTTCATGAGTCTTTTTCCAGCCTCTTTTCTCTCTCCGGGGCACCTGGAAGGAAATACTGGTGCAGGATAACATGCTCCAGGCAATAGGAAAAAGGAGGGGAAAAGGGAAAAAAAGGGGAGAAAAAAAGAAAAAGAAGGGTGGGGGGAAAGG